>JAAAKL020009029.1:0-15412 GCA_010016065.2 Carybdea cf. marsupialis auct. non (Linnaeus, 1758)
CCCGTCATGCCGTCAACAGGAAGAGATTTCTACTTACAATTATACGTGGGATTACTTCCACAAATACTACTATGACACCGACATAACTATGTTTTTCAAATAATACCTGTTTCCACACAACGTCATATCACATCCTTCGTTTCGCGCTAATATCTACACAAAATGAAATATTAAGGTATAATTATATCTGTTTTAAACGTCCTTCCTCCCCGTTAGTTTTATCTTAAAAGTAACCTACGAATTAATTAACCAACTTAATCTGACTTGGATCTACCGCCCTATTATTTGTGTAACAGGAGGTTTGTAAATAGCCCTGACATTATACTCCTCATTCATTGTATCATTTACAATGACTTAATTTAGATGTCGTTACTTTTTATAAAAGAGCACACTTTCGTTATTATTAGGTACTCACCATCTTTTGTCAACAAGCTGCGTCTTTTCATCTTCTACAGGCAACCACAATTCTTTGTATCGCATTATTCTAGTCAACAACTTTTTGTAGGGGGGGATTACTATTCAATCCTTCTTTGCTGACATATGGGAGTATATTTAAGGCAGACAGATAAGATGGAATGGTAAACGATGAATGGAGTATACAATACTTAATATTTACAGAAATGTTTTGAAAGAAATGGCTAACATCCAAGAAGCAAATCGAGTAAGGCATTAAATTAGCAGAGCAAGAAAGTTATAAGTTGACACAAATGAAAATGAAAATTAAACTTTAATATAGTAAAACAAAAGATGTATCCTTTTAGGTTGTGAAAAGAATAAAGAAAAAGTTATCAAATTGAACAACAACCTCTGAAGGTAGATGAGATATGAGTACAAATGATAAGAAATGATAAGAAGATGTAGATTCTTTGAAGTTTTTATAATTTTAGGGCGGAATTAGTAATTAGCTTGATTGTAAGAATACGTAGGAAATTGGATGTAATTGAGGGTGCTAATTGGGAATGGAAGGTGAAGCTGAGAAGAAGTGAGTAAATAGTATATTGTGGTCATTACTATATAAGACATCAGTTAAATTCCTTGGCAAGTATACAGGGGGAAATTGATAAGAAAGGAGGCGACTGTAACAAAGAGATGAAGCCAATTCATCATCGACAAAAATCACCATCTTTGTGAGAACCCTAAATGTGCCATGAAGTTTCAACTATTGTTACTAAAAATACTTCAACTCTATTACTTACAAAATCACTTTTAGAGTTTACTACCAAAGTCTCATGGGAGATTTTTAAATGACGCTACACGCTCAACACAATCGTAAGCTGATGAAAGCGCTTTCCAAGATATGTGGTACTAATTTCCATACAAGTATACTAGCTCAAGATGGTCTTATGTTAACTAATTCATCTTTGGTGAAATCCTTTGACAACTTATGCAACGGCCTAAGCCAAAATAAACACTAAAAATTCAACATTCAACTTTCAACATTTCTCTAAGCGCGTGCGAGAGAAGTGGAAGACTGCATCAAAGTTAACAAGAGTCTAGAAAAATTGCATCGGAAATGTTTAACAAAAGGGGTTCTCATTATTTAAAACTGTACAGGTTCAAAGATCCTCAAAATATCCTCCAACTTTAATAGCCTGTATTGTCCAGATGAAGGTGTAGGGCTTGAAACAACTATTGCAACGTTTATTGCCGTAATCTTTCATTTGTCTTGAGCAGTGGCGACAAGGGTGCGGGGCACTGGGCCGATAAAGTTTCGGTGGCCCTACGACGTCATGCATTGCAAGGAAGTTCAGCCATGATCGTACTGCGGAAGTTCCAGAGACATTTTATTCCTTTCAGTGGATACAGTTTCGAGATCTCATTTATTTCCATGATATTGATATGGGCAGTCAGACACGTTCTTTTTTCTTAGCATTGAGGGGCGGGGCCCCCTACAGGCGCGGGGCCTCGGGCCATGGCCCCGTCGGCCTCCCTCTAATACCGCCACTGGTCTTGAGCGTCTTTGATATTACCTAAATAGATGATGGCGGATGCACTCTAAGTCTCCTACAAACAAACATTTCATTGGTCCATTACGATCAAATGTAACCAATGCAGGTGCTCATATCACGCAGATTTAAGCGCTCATTTTATCTACAAATAGCCGTTCAAATTGTGATTAACCTCCACTTTAATTCTAAATTATAGTTACAACATGAATACAATAGTTTGTTCATAAGCAAGTCAATTCTATGTGAATACTTTCCCTCTCCATTATTGGATGGTTGCCATATAAACCCACAGCTACTGCTACAAAGCATTGGAAGCTCCATGCTTCTAAAAATACCAGTTAATTTCTATTAAGACCTCATCATTCTGGGATTATCTGTATGGGAATAAGACAGATGAGTATGCAGTAATTGAGACATGACCTTGAATTGACGACGAAGCCATTAGGAGTCAATGCTGGTCTCTAGCGTTTAGAATTGATGTTATGTCACGTTATCAGAGGGAAGGAGTTGTTGTTTTGACATTTTATTTGATAGATATTCGTGTTTCAAAGTCATTTGCAAGTGTAAAGGAATATTACATAATCAATTATAGTTGAGTTGGTTACGTAAGGCTTAGGATTGGTTTGAAATGGCGTAGTTAGCATAAAATTGGCATTCTCGATAGCAACTTTTGTATCATAAAGTTTTGTCAACATATTCATTCCCATACCATTTTTGATACTAATAGCATAGCCTAGCATATCTTGGTATAGAACAAATTTTTAAATTGGGAATTGATTAGATTTTGGCCAATTACAGTTTGAGTGGACTTCTTAAAGCCCAGGTCACACCGATAACGATAATGATAAAAAAATGCTGGCCCCTGTTTCCTTAATGGTGGTCACACCGTGAACCATAGCGATATTCACTAGGAATAACGAGACACATCGTTAGGATTGCTTCTCGAGCAATTTTTCAAACGATATCAATCCGGATCTAACCCGATCAGCCAATCAGAGAACAGAAAGACGATTTAAGATGGAGGAAGGCTGATGTGTTGACCACTGCCGTCGAATGATGTCCAGGTCTTTGTGACAAAATCAACAGGAAATTTGAAGAGAAGAGACAATCACAGAACACTTTGTATTAAGTGGTAAGTAATCTGTTCTTTCTGAACTGAACGTTTTGGCAGTGTACATATTGCAATGTATTGCTAACCAAAGCAACTCAATCTTCATGAGCTTATTAGCTCACTTACTCTTCACTTAGAGCTTCTCTGTCTGTCTTGAAATTGGCTTTTACTCTTTCGTAAACGCGCCATCCTTGTATACAGTCCCAGTGAACTCAAAGTCAGGAAAAGCACTCCCTATTCACAGAAAGGTGAACAGAACCTGCGCACTGGGGTTGTCATTGGGTAGCGTCCGGTTGGTTAATTCCGGTTTGTAAACAATTAGATGATTTGAGTTGCTTGCTGACCGTTCCAGTTCACTTGAAATTAAAGATAAGATTTGATGTGTAACTTATTACTAGGAGGCCTACTGAGTGGTATTGTACTGTGGTAATAGCATGCCTTTCTCGATCCCACCTTGTGCCTTCAAATTATGTGTACCAGATATTCCCTTAGAGAAAACAATTAGCCATACTAAAAGCTGCGGGAGGCGTCATCGAAGAGTTCTTCCCAGAAACATGTGAGGATCAATAAAGGGCCATATACTTTGAAGCGTATGATTATATTCTATATCCTAGCAAGAAGTGGTTTGATCAGCCTGATTTCAAAATGTATAGTGCAATACAGGGTATCTTACATTCTTCGATGCGTGGGATCGATTTGGAGGGCCTTGGTAAACATGTGGACCGCATTGGATCGTGTCGATCAGTCTTCTGCAGCGACATGAATCTTGATATGTTCATAACACAGCTGAAATTCCTTCCAGCTATTGCAAAGGGCTATGGACTTGAGCCATCTTCCGTCAACATCAACGACGTAATGGAAGTTTTGAAGCAGCTCGTTAGCACGGCTAAAAGGGAGCCTATGTCTGAACTTCTTGCCCTTGCTAAGTTGGTTCTCGTCGCTCCTGATACGCATGAGGAAAGCGAAAGAATATTTTCAGAACTGTAAGTAGCAGAAGACAGGTTAAATAATCTAACGAACCTTCATGTCCATAAAAACCAAACGGACAGTATTGACAACTTTCTTTCAGGATTAAAATATACATCACAGAATTCTTTCAGATTCTTTTTAAATGGGTGTAGGCATCTAAGGTAATCTATGCAGCAAGTACATGATGTTTCAATTTGATATCATTCTGAGGGACGATGCTATGAGTGTAAGTTGGTTGCAGTACGTTGGTTGCAGCACATTTATTTTTTGCCCTACAATTTTACTTTCTAATACTGATGAGGATTTTATTATGATTCTCAATGTGAGAAATTGGTTTAAAAATTCATTTTCACCCCTATTTTTAAGCCCAAACAGTGAAATACAAGAGAATGACCAAATTTAGATGCTTAGCGGTTGCTTCAAATGTACAAATAAATCCACCACAGGCCAAGTTTTAATCCGAAGGTCTCTTACATCCTCTTAAAAAGATAAGCATTCGTAGAAAATATACTAACTTGCAATCATTAGGACTCCGACTTCTAAACACCAAACTTGATGCTGCCCTACCCGCTTAAAGAGTGTTGTCTCCAAACGGATTCAAGATACCAATTCATGGTCTTACTGATAGAAGATTAGTAGAGAAACATTTTGTTTATGTTCCAAAAAGATCCTTAATCAAACAAACCTATCAAAAAATGAATATCTCAATGAAACTATTAAATACCTTTAAAGAGTATTGTCAAATAAGTTGCTTTAGTAATTAAAGCAGACTTCGATCTTTTCAGATGCTAACTGTGAATGCAATGCTGTCTCGTATCTAATAACTATCTTAATTTTCCATCACTTCATAATTCGTATCTCTACTAACTACGTAAGAGTAGAGCAACAAACGTAACAGCAGAGCATAGGCACTCTCATCTATGGCAATCAGTCACCTTTTGGAGTATTCCTTTAGGGCGATACTACACTGATTCTACTCGACGATGTGTGGCAATAGAACTCTCGGTGACTCCGAAAGCTAAGATAAAACCTTCTGATACGCCTAACTACGAAATTCCTTGTGACTTTCTGGTTATAAAGCGAGAGGGTGACTATTTTCTCATAAAAAATTAACAATAATAATTCTATCAGATGATTCCCTTTGTTGTGATAAGTATCTAAACAAATTTCTCTATTAGGAAGCCAAGTAGTTGGCGGTTACCACTTACCTGATAGACGCGCTATTTCAGTTCTTAAATTGTATTGAGCTAATAAAATACAGCCCACATGGATCAATTTATTCCGAGTGTCATGATGTAATGAGCTAGAAGGTTGAAATTCATTGGACACGTGTGGAAGAGAAAGGAGGAATTAGTGAGTCAAATGCTCCTCTGGGAACCGAAGCAAGGAGCAAGAAACATGGGAAGACCAGCACCAACCTATGTGGATCAGCTAAGAAGAGACACCGGTTTGCCCACAGAAGAGCTGAAGAAGATCATGAACGATCGTGGAAAATGAAGAGAGCTGGTCAATGGTGTCTGAGCGAGCTCGAAATAAGTCAAGTCATGTCATGATGTCGACTAGTGACGAACAATTTGTATAATTAGTCTATTTACTCATATTTACTAATGAACAGTGCAGAAATTGGCAGTTTGCTAAGATAGTGGAATAGTAAGATAGTTAGTACTTCTTGGTTCGTAAGATTGTTAATCAAAAATAGTAGGGATAATTGATTTTCTATCATTGTACCAGGATATATCATTCTCTTCTATGTATAGTTTCTGTCTTTGGACAACATCAGACATTGATCCAGTGCTCGTGCATAAAAGATTCTGCCAGGTATAGGGAACAAAATAGAAGAGCAACTTGCTAAAAAAGGAAAAGATTCGTAGTAAACATCAAAGCTGAAAGAGTACTGTGATTCCCCAGGTTCCGGAATTTTTGTAATGAGACAAGCAAGGTGCGGTTACGACATGTTAAATACTTGTTGACTTATCAACCTATTTCAATAGAACAATTAGATTGAAAATGTTGGACTTTGTATATGATATGATGTATTAGCATATGATGCATTCTGTAAGGTTAAGAAAACGGCTATCTCAATCAACGATATTATTGGTTGCATGTAGGTCCACCATTGACCAATTCACAGTTTGCTGTGTTGCTTGGATTTAGAGCCCGCCCCATAGTTTTAGTGGCAGATGCCGAGAAGACATTTTTTAACATAAAAATTAACCCTGTGGAGACAGATAGTCTAAGATTCTTTGAATACGTAGCATTCTCTCGGAGAAGACAAATGTTGTTGCTTATAACTTTAAAAGAGTTGTTTTTGTTGCGACTATGAAGTGTATTTTTGCTTAATTTAAATTGCTTTTAACTATGAAGCAAAGGATTATAAGTTTGTGAAGAAATTAGAAAGAATCTTACGTAAACGACCTTTGGACCAGTTGCAAAGATGGGAAAGAGGGTATGGAATTATGTTATAAGGCTCAGTCATGATTGAAAAATTGGAGGCTTTAACCTCAGAAGTGGAATTCAAACAGCTAACGATTTTGCTACATTTGATGGAAAAAGGTGTTTCGTTATCTGTTATTGACGTAGATGACAGGCACACAGAGAGAAAGTAATGAATGGTTTTATGTGCCTATTTAAAAAGATGAGTTATGTAATGTAATGGCTATTGGAAGCGAAGAAGGCCTGACATTTACGTGTTTTTTGTTGACTCAAGTTCTTGGATTTACTGCACTCAGAAATAGCAGACTGAAGTCGCAAGATGTATGAAGCATAATAGACATCATGTTGGCAACCCCTATTGTAGTTACTGCTGACACCATTTTGCAGACGCATCTTTGAGCATATTGGCCATCAATACCTTAAGCTTTCTTCCTTTGCAGTTTTTTCAGATTTATCTGGACAGTTCCGATATTAACTGGTGTTAACATAAACACAGTATTTCTTTTAAGTCGCATTTACATACCGAGTTACAAAATGAAAGAACACTTTTTTCAGAACCTGAATGATATTTGAAAAAAATACTTCAAAAGCGCCTCCGATATTTCGATTTTCAATAAGGCAAGAATCAAAGGCTTCATAGTATCTTTAAGCTTTTTTCGTCGATTCTTATCAGAGATACACGGTTATATAGACTATTTGTTTGGAATACGAATATTTTTTATTGTATTCACCCTGATCAAGGCCGAAGCCACTACTAGAAACGTGTTTCTTTTTCTTTTCGGATGACAATCTATTCATGCTTACTTTATATGCTTACTTTCATGCTATTTTATGCTTGCTATTCTTTCTATTTATGCATGTAGTCCCCCCTCTGTCCTATCTCTCGAAACATAGTTTCCCACTTCACTTCACTTCACTTCACGAGAGCAGATGACAGAGCACAGTACCTCCAGGATAGTGGCAGGCAAGCTCAGGGTCGGTTCGAGCTCACGACCCTCGGAGTGTGAGTCTGACACTCTACCACTATGCCACTACTGTGTATTACGATAAATTTAAACGAAAAAGAGTAAGAGAATGTGGCATGATAATGTATTGTGCCAAATCTCCCATAGCTTTGTTTGGATCATTCGCTATATTTTCAACCAAAGTTCTACAAACAAGGCTTTAACTTTCCTTAGTAATAAATTTACTTTATTTCGCTATCTTTTGTATGCATTTATGTCTGAAGGTTGTCGAGGGTAGGATGGCTCATTTCCAGCAAAGGAAAAGGAAATTTTTCTTTCATGGATAAGGGATCTACACTTTTGTGTCCTCAAATAGGATAATATCATAACACGGAAGAACTGCTGCCTATATTCATAAGTGAGACATGTTGTAGTCACCACTGCGTATGAGATGGGGCACGGAGGAGCAAGACATGGACCGTATTGTACTGCGCTGATCGCAGACCGCAGAGATAAGGCTCGACCAAACTAAATTGGAGGTGTGACACGTCAATCGAAACTACTACTGCTTTTTTTGGAGGTGTCTTGCTGCCAAATGTTTACTTAAACATGAAACAGTTCGATCAGCATGGTTTTGGTAATTGAACCTTGAGTACAAGAAGGGCCCCACTCAAAAAATTACTTATACCAAGCCTTGAGTTAATGTCAGCTGATGATCTTGCAATTCTTATGAACAGTGTCAAACAAGAATTAAAATTTACCATCTGTACCAGCAGAATAAAATTTGAGTTGGACAGCAAAATTGTTTCCTACTGTATAGCACACAAACGGAAATGGAACTATTTGCATACAGAGATTTTTTAATTGCGTAGTATTGAGAAATGGGGACAGTGTCCAGTCACAAAAAAACCAAAAGATTTAGTATCTCCAGGAGTTCCAGGGAAATAGATTTGTGGCACACCAGAATGGTGTAAGCCCCCCGACTTGGCTAAAGAAAGCGGAAGAACGTTTTCCACAATTTAAGGCAACCAAAAATGTTAAAAAAATTATGTATTTTAATAATGAAGAATTACAATGATGAATATAAATATGAGATTAAAAGGAGGGTGCAAGCCGCTCAAAATACGTACATTCGGTAATTTGTAAACCGTATAATAAAGCAGTAGGTATTGACAACATCCCAATTAAACTGGTAAAAAGTGTTGGCAAGGAAACACTCAACGTTATATGAAAGGAATATAAACTGATCAAGAAAATCATTGAATGGCCAATAGGATGGAAATGATCTGGATTCATCTGTACCCAAGAAAGACGCATCAGAAAATGTTCAAATAATCAAACAATGTCCACATAAGCATTATACGCCTGAAAATAATGCAGAAGAGATTTTACATTAACCGAAATATCAATTTAGCAAGCGGGAATTGTTAAGGAGAACTGGAGACCAAATTGCAATCATCAGATGGATATTAGAAAAAGTACTTGAAGTAAAGAAAGAAAAAATTTTTGTTTTATCGATTACACGATTTGATGAAAAATGGGAATTCCGGAACATCTAACAGTATTTACTAAGAATCTTTACCATAAGCAGGAAGGACATGTACGAACGATTTATGGTCCTGAGGATTGCTTTGAAACCGGCAAAGGCAGGAGACAAGGGTGCATTCTATCTCTCTACCAGTCTAACATATGTATTGAGTTTATCATGAGAAACAGAGGGCTCAATCATAACAATATTGGCATCAAAATAGAACCCTAAATAATCTAAGGTATGCAGATGACACGACTCCGTTTATCCAGGAACTTATGAGAAAGAAAGAAAATACAATTAAAGAAGCAGGGTTGCTACTAAAGTTTAAGAAAAAGAAAGTAATGATGACGGCAAAATTTGACAACTTAAAAGTAGATGAAGAACTCGTCGAGGTAGTAAAGAAATTCATTTTTTCTTGTCTGTACATGAACTAAAACTCTAATCACACAGCCGAAATTGAAAATAGGCTAATCCTTGGCATTGACAACAAAAATAAAGACAAAAACACCATTCTAAGTACCAAGATTAGAATAACTGGTATTTCCTGTTGTTACGAATGGAAGGCAGATATGACTAATAAGGAAAGCAGAAATGGAAAGGATGAAGCCATTGAACGTTGGGCAAAGAGAAAACTCCTAAGGATGACCTGGACATCGAAAAGAACGAATGTATGGGTACTAGTCGAAATATAAACAGATAGATCACTATTCAACACCATCAGAAAGTGAGAAAAGACTTATTATGGGTATATAATCGGAGCAGGCAGCAGTTAAGAAACTATCACATTGCAAGGAAAAATTGAAGGGAAAATAGTAGTGGAAGACCTGCAACAAAGTGGATTGACAAAATTAAGACACTCACACAGAGAAATGTTTACCAACTAAACAACGGAACTAACGGAATTTCCATTATAACAAAGTGATTAACATTAGCTTTAAAGCAGTTTGGCATGCGTGGGTCCTAAAATGTGCAGAGATTAGTTTACATTTGCAAAGTAACACTGTTCCCTGCCAATAAATCTTAGCAAACAACCTGTTCATGTATTAGGAGCAAGTGACAGTTCTACGAACACAAAAAGGAAACTCGAGAAAAATCAATATTAAAAGAGGTGTGAGACAAGGTTGTATGCTCTGCCCATACTTAATCAACCTGTTTATTTTAATATGTCCTAAAATTGTTGGTAGCTTTTAAATTATCATTCTAAAATCCTTATAATTTACGAAAGCATATAAATGTAACACGTGTTTCCAATTTTTTCTTGTAGTAATTAGCTACTCATCGTTATTTTTATTACCGTTTTGATGTTGTCTTTTTTGTATTCATATTATTGCAATTATGCTTTAAAGCCTTGTTAATTTATATCTAGTTTAATATCGATTTAATTGTCCTGCCAAGGATTGATCGAAAAACTCTGAGAAAAATAAAATTCGCTGTATCTCTTTCCATCTTCAAAGTATACAACCTTTTCTACGGTAATCAATCTACAATAACAGATAAACAAATAAATTAGTGGTGTCTGAAAGTAATGTATCAACCACAGTAAGGGCTTTCTTACAAAATATCTTCCAAAATCAACTGTATCTCATTAGATAAGCAAAGCAGTAATTGAAGTCAAAGAAAATAGGATACAACTGGTATGCTGCAATATTACAAACCATTCAAGATTGTTACACTTTGGCCAATGGAAGTTACCAGGAATCCTATGGAAAAGAGTATATCACGGTGAGACAAGCTCTATTTTCAAGAGAACATACATGGAGACACCAGTAAGTTGGCATACTAGAAGGCCATCCATGAAAAGATAACTCGATGATACCAGTAGCATTCACAATGAGAACAACCGAGAAAGAACTCATAGAACCTACGAGGAGGGCTAATCTGTCGCAGCCTTTCTTGATAACCTTGTTACCCCTTAGTTCCTGAGCCTTTACTGTCAGTGCCTTCTCAAAATGACATACGCAAGAAACTGCCAGGGACTCTTTGCTGCTACCTTGAACTGCGTTGGCAGCCCCTCTGTCTGGTGCGGCAATTTAGTATAACCTCTGGATTCAAGTATACCATTGGACAAGCTCCAAAACCCAGCAGGAGCCCTTCTTAAATTATACATAGTTAACGGATGAGAACAGATGCTAAAGTCAAACAAGACTAATTTCATAGACCAGATTGCGCATACGTGCTTTTGAACTGCTTCGATATGGAAAAGAAAATGATTCACTATAGTATAAGGGAAGACTCATGCTTCTCTTTCCACTTTTGTGATAGTAGAGAACGCCACTCCTATCCAGAGCCAAATAATGAGTATCCACACCGTATTATTGTTACTTATTTTAGTGAAATGAACGTCAGCCCTCTTTGTGCGACTTTATCTTTCGTAAACCCAAAATTTATGACGATGTCTAACAATGTGTTCGTTATGCACTGAACCCTCCCAAGAAAACAGCAATAACAGATCTCCGTGATATCGGTATGGACTCAACAATCAACACTGCTATCTTTGAACTGTTTGAAATAATGCTCTGAGCTGCCTTTATAGCACTTATTATGCCATATTGGCAATGGACACGAGTAGAGCAATGCCACAAATACTAGCCCCACAACCAAAACAATTAGTTAGTGCAGCTTATCAATTGATTGTGAGAACTGAGGAGTCAGTCTTCCCTTTCAAGGTAGTAGACAGAGTAAAAAAAAGCCTCCTTCAATGTCCATGACAAGAACCTTCGCTGTCTTTATTTTTACACGCACAGGTTTGGATCACTGTGCTTCTTAAACCTTCTTCCAAGCAACAGCATCATGGGGATCCGGTTTCTTACAAATTACTTCCCGTCCTTTCAGCACATTGTGAAGTTAGAGGTTTGGTAAAGAGAATATCATCATGAATTTTCAAGACAATTTATTTAGTACTTAGAGGTGTGCCGGGAGCATGACACTTCTTGCACTTTTAATTGTTCTACGCAAAATTAACTTCTTTTCCTACAACCTACGTTAATAATTATCGTACATGAAACGTATTCAAAATACTATGCATATTTGTTGCTCTTTGTAGACACCGCCTTGTATTATCGCCATACAAATTTTTGCAGCCAATATTTGCTTCTGATGCCATAAGCCAATTCAAAGATATGTATGCTAAAACTTAACTACTTGCTTTCCATTCCACACTTTTACGTCTGTTGCTCCCTCCTGTGTCCTATTACAATTAAAACTAAAGATCTGACCGAAATTCATGTTGACGGCAAGAACACTTTTTCAACTAAAGAATCTTATTTGAACTCTATTTAGGATCACCTTGGTATCTGTCAATGTTTACTAATTTACTAGGTGTACTCGTACCCATACTTCGTCTATTCTAACTAAATTCTATGTCTAGAAATATACCATGGTAATATAGAGAGACATGTCACATAATTTGAGACAATCTACCTTCATACAGATTCTTAAAAAAGCTAGGGCTGTGAATTCTTCTGAATAAAGGACTATAAGTGTGATCAGCCACGTGACTTACGTCCTTCTGAATGTTATTTTGGAAAGAAATAAGGCAAAAATAAATAGGGGAATTAGCGGAAATCAAAGCGGATTTAGAGAAGGAGTTGGAACGAGAGAAGGAATTTTCAATCTGCAAACTATCAATGACAGATATCTGGAAAAGAACAGGGATGTTTACACATGTTTCATTAATTACAAAAATGAATTCGATCGAGTAAAGCACGAGAAGTTGTATGAAGGTCTGAAAAAGATAGGTATAGATGGGAAGGATATAAGGGTCACCTCTAAACTATATTGGGAGCACGTGGCAGTCGTACGAACTCAAAAAGGAAACTCGAGAAAAATCAATATTAAAAGAGGTGTGATACAAGGTTGTGTGCTCTCCCAATAATTAATCAATCTGATAATAGAATTAATTTTCAGAAAATTAGATCCAGACTGGGGTGTCTCTTTAGTTGGTGTAAAGATAATCAATCTCAGAGACGCCAATGATGGTGGCCAAATCTGAACCAGAACTGCAAAAGATGGTTGATAAAGTAAATGACGATGGAAAAAATTATGGAATGAAAATGAATGCAAAGAAAACGAAAACTATGGTTGTAAGTAGGAAAATGAATAAACCTCAAATTAATAGCAGTATAGAGGGCAAGTGATAAAAAACGTCTCAAGGTTTGTGTATCTGGGGCAGCTTGTGACGGATGACGGCAGGTGTGACGTAGAAATCAGGCAAAGAATTTGGCAGGCCAGGTCCGCTTTCAACAATATGAAAGGTGTCCTATGTTGTCGTAAGTTTCCCCTATCATCCAGATTGCAACTACTTAAATTTTGCCTGTGGTCTTCCCTACTGCACGACTCGAGACAATTCGTAGAATGATGAGAATAATAAAACGAAATAGCGAATTCATTTTGTACTAAAAAGTCTATAAAGAAACGGTTTTCTTGCTTTGATGTGAATGGATTCTAATACGGCCAAGTGAAAGGCAGATCTAGCTTTCCCAATTATGCGGAAGCGATCGTCCGTATACATTTTGGCACAGTCTGGGTTTTCAAGCAAGTGCTGCCCTATGGCAGAGTCACAGTGCTTAGCGGTGTTTCACATTTTGAAACCTACTAACCTTAGATTTTGAATAACTACTATTGATATGAAGCACATCACTTTATGTGATAGCGGACGTTATGACAGAATGCTTTGGAAGGGATTTGTGTAGCACAAAAAGCATGTGAGACGCTTCTTAAAGGGATACTAACGATCTCATCAACATTGAAGTATGGTCGAAGAAGGCAACATGATGGTGTCTATTGAAAACAGACAGAGTAACATTGAATTAGTTTACAGTACAATAGCATTATGGTCGAGTGGTTAGGATGCCGGACGGATCGCACATTTGTTGTTGAATTGAGTTGCTGAACTGAAGATTCAAAGGGTTTGTTTGAAATTGCTATTGGTAAGAAGTTGTGTACTTAGAAAAGGCAATTTAAACCATTTTCATAATAAATGACAAAGGTTGATGATTATCTGTACTGTTTCTAGTTATGACTTTGGTCGTCTGAACTGAATGCAAATAATCCCATAACAAGCTATGGGATCCACTAGAAAAAAATGGAAAAATGTAAGAGTGCTGAAATGAGGGAGAGACTAGTATGGTAAAAAGTGTCAATACACAAGGTTACCTATATACAAGTACAATAATCTGTGTCTTTGTGTCTGTCTTTTCCTTTATAGACTCAGTCCTTGGAAAGCTCTTGACCCATAAATTATCAGGGTAGGCAGCTATGGGTGTGGTCTGCCCCTTCAGGTACTTCTATGGGCTTCTTTAATCTCACATGCCCCATCAAAATGAGGTGGAATGCATGGCGTTTAAACAGGCTCTGGGGTTCCCGGAGGAGGAAATGCCCAAAATTCCATCGTTCTGCCTACTCTTCTTCAAAATTCAACTATATTTTGTCTTTTCTGTAAGAGTTTTAATTTCTCCTAAAAATGTACAGAAAATACTGATGAATTCCAAAATTAATTGAAGAAAACTAAATTTGCCAAATCATCACTCTGCTAAGTTTATAATACCTACAAAATTAACTAAACTTTATCATCGAAACAGGCTTAAGGCCCCGTAGTAAAGACCCACGGTTTCTTCTGCTGATTTAGAAAACATGCAACAGAAATAACTGTTTTATCTAGCGATATGGGCCGATGGCCACTAAGTGATGGGGCAAAATACTGCCGCATTCAGAATTCCTAAGTAAAAACATTTTTGGCTCATTTTACATACATGGAAGAAAATGTGAAAAGTGTTAAGAAGCTCTTTATCTTTCAAATACATTGAAAACGGATATGTCTTCCACAGCAGTAGTTTGTCTGTGGGGAAATTTGAACAATATACAACGAGATAATTTCCAAGGGTGGTTTAATATAAGTATAGTTAGTACATCATAATTTAGAATTAAGCCCTTTTCATCGCTTCTAATCGTTTATTATATTCTACACTTACCATTATAAAAATTTTAGCTATATTCAACAGCAGCGCAATCACAGGCAAATGCAATCAAAGTCGAAGGTGATCTGTTAACCATTTTGAAAGTAAAACTGCATACAATTTATGTTATGAGTACAACTGTGGTTCTAATAATGAAATCTAACATCTATTTGACCAATTGCTTACAAAGGAAAGGAAAGTCACATTATACCAGAGAAAATAGTGGATATAACAGTACAACAGTTAACATAATTTTGCAAACTATCTGTCACGTTTACTTACTAACAGAAGTACTAGCTCTTGTCGGTATTACTTTTGTAGGACATAGGGGGTTGGGGAAGCGAATTATTTTGCGAGGAATATTAACTGAAACACTGCTTATGAAAGCACCGTTATACCTTAACACCTCCCTCTTCTTATGTCTGTCTCTGCACATTTTAAACAGAAAGCTTTAAAATATCACCGGTGGAGAATGTGCAATGATTCAGCTAATATGTTTTGATGATCACTTTGCTTATCTT
>JAAAKL020009030.1:0-15412 GCA_010016065.2 Carybdea cf. marsupialis auct. non (Linnaeus, 1758)
ACTCGACTCTGACCAAATCACATGAAATCAACAAAATGAAATTGCTGCTGAGGCAAAACCTAACATGACCTTAGACAGATATTCATGTTGCCCACTTGATTTGATTCTTCTTATTCTTGAGACGAACAAGAACCAGAAATTCAAACTAAACCTTCCTAAAATTCTTCATAATACGATCAGCTTATATCAGCTGAGATGAAACGTGACGGAATCAATAAAAAAGCAATGAATAAAAACAAACGTGGTTAATAGCAAACTTCGTGGTACTAACAACTTCCTATGTGATACGAAATGTACGTAAAGAAAATATCCCTGTTCGTGCATCACAGGAAGAGAATCATATTCGGTTTTCTACGTCACGACCGCATTTTTTGCATCTTAGCAGGGTTGGGCTTTTTAAGAGGGATCAGCGGGGGGGGGGGGGGGTAATTTACGCCTTGGATCCTCCTCCAATTTTTGTGGACAACTCCACCGTTGCAAATATATTATATAGTGCGCTAGATTCAAGGATCCTTTGTGCGTGTACGCCACCTATTTTTGCAAAGCAAACCTTCTCATCACACGACAATTTTTACGTCAGCCAAGGAGAGAGTGAGAGAGGAGTAGCGTGAATATGTGAATTTAGAAGGATTAGCCTGTTAAGCTCTGATGGAGAACTGATAAACAATTGGTCACGTGACACTAGTATTGTGTTAGTTGTAGAAGTGGTATTTTGCTTGGTAACTGTGAACTCCTCTATCATAGACCTCTTAAGTTTATGTTCTCTATAAACAGCGAAGTCACCGGAATCAAACGCACTCGCAGGAGTGAATATAAATTGTATGGCGTACACTGTGCTCTAGATGAATAAATAAATGTATTTCATAGCAGCTATGCGGAGGGAAAGTATGACGTCATGATTCTGAAAATGTTTGAATTATGGGGAAGAAACACAATTTTCATCTTGCCCTATCAGTAAGAACATCAATGGTCAAATTTAAGAGTGGTGCCATTTCCCAACACCGAGATATCAGCTTTCAAAGTTTTACACCTCTCTAACAAAACCTTATTCAAAAGGCTCTATTTAAAACACTATATATACTACAGGTCGGGTATTTTGGGAAATGGCCTTTTCCAGGGTTGTCTTTAGATATCCGGAGTCAAATCTTACTATTTCCAAAACGTTTGATTTGTAACGTCATCACTATTCCTCCGCATTGACATGTTGTGTGATTATACACAGCTGCAGGGCCATCGAGAGAGTGATCATGTACATATATGAGAACCGATATATGTTTTAAACGCTTTTGCTCCTCCATGCTTTTAGCCAAGCACCTTCATAACAAACTCTAGCGAGACGTCTATTCAGTCTGCGACCTGCAACTGTGTAAAAACGTCTATTGAAATCGAGGTTAACAAGGTTAGCCCTTCCAGCTCAGTAGGTCAGCCAGGTTAGAGGTTGAGAATGTGCGCAACTTCAGCCACAACGCTATTACTGTTGTTGGGTAAAGAGCGTAACAGTTGTAGACACAAGCATTATTCATACCAACCAGAACTCAACAACTCAATCAACTGAACCAAAAATGAATTACATAGACCAAAATAGTGCTAGCTACAGATGAACTTTATCGTACACAATGTTCTTAGCTGGCTTGCTTAGCATGCCACAGTAAGAGTACATATAATAACAACATCTGAGTTATAAATTTGTCATGCAACTCAGATGCGACAACTTTCGCTTTGTCGCATACTTTCAACACTGATCTCGGCACAGTCGCAGATATCACTTTATCTTCATACCTCTTATTTTTTCCACTTCACATTTTTTGCTCGCCCATCTAAATCTTGTACCTACGCAACCTTTCATTTTTGCAACATTTATGAAAAGTCAGTCACTTATATAGTAAGCGGCAGTGGAGAGTAAAAATGCAAACCACTCATATCGGCCACTGAATCGTACCGTATCGTTGAAACGTACACACCCACCAGATGAAAATATACGAAAATTGTTTACTTGAAAAGTTTGTTGTCAATGACTTAAGGCATTACGCGAATAGGTCAACCTTTAATGTGGTTTTATCCCGATTGTCAACAATAACAAACTTTCACTTGCCAGTTGATATCTATTTTGGCTTCGACTGTGTGGAATGTTATGACTTCATAATCCGCTTTATTTGCAGACGCGTCATAGACGCAAATCTTCTACGTTATTGTGTTCTTGTGGGAGGTTTATCTACCTTTATCTCTGTTGTCAGTAGTTTCTTTGTAGTGCTAAGATAGTAACATGGAATTTTTGTTGACGGCAGGGAAAAGAAGCTGTAAGTAGTCAGTCCAGTTATTGGCACTGTAAGGATAATGATACCTGGCCGCCGGCTCCCCGGGTTACGGATAGGGAAGCAAATGACGGGTTTATTCGAAAAAGATATTATTGAGGGGAGCGACCTTGAGAGAGAGCTGCTAGCAACGAATACACTGAATATGAAGTGCAAAACAAAATCACGGTTTGTCCTTTGGCAGGGCGTAGCACTTGGAAGCCATCCTACACAGGGTTACGGTAGGGCAGATTGAGTTCTTCAGTAAAGAAAAGCAATCAACCTTTGAAATACGAACATTTTACCTAACAGGCTACCTTTACAAAGTTCCTATTCAACCTTATTTCATTTACACTTTGATGAATACTCGACACAGACATCGAACCCTAGTCGAGGTGAAGCAAGGATGTGTTGCCTAGCAACGGAATGGAAGGTTGCCTAGCAACAACTTTTAAATCATGGAATGCGAGGCCTTTGCACTTTGATGATAAACTAGTGAACTTTTACATGACAATGACAAGATTAGAGTTAGATCTGTTTGGAATGTTAGAAATACATCAAGACACTAATACTAATAATTGTTTTGGAGAACAGAGCTTCGGCTTCATACACTCTCAATGTAAAGATCTCGTCCATAGAGAAGGTATTGCCGCTGTTCTGCCTACTCTATCTCCTCGTCTACTTGGTTCAGTTTGTTATCTAAACGAATCATGAGTGTTACCATTCGCACTAAATATTTACTCCTTGCAACCTTTCACATCGATGCGCCTCACACTAGTTAAGACTATGCAACTGTAGACTATTTCTATGAAAAGCTATAGTGTTTCACAAACGATCTCCCTAGAAATCAGAAACAAATTGTAGTGGGTTCCTTTAATGTTGGGTATGACAACAGACCCGTAGCTGCGGCGGGTGGCATAGGGGCATTGCCTCCTAACGGTCAGCTTTGTAGGGGCATTGCCCTCTCGAGGAAAATCCGAGTGAGGATTTTAGTCAAAGTAAATGACCGAGTGTTACTCAACTTCTGTTAATTGATTTTAATTCGACTCTGTATTCGATTACTTGTGTATTTGTCTATTAGTTGCCTCTTGCGTAATAGAAGTTATTACAAAGTACAGGAAATGTGCCCTCCCTGCGATATGCTGCCAGTTGCGGGCCTGGATGTTGGCTTCCGAAACTGGAGTTAAATTACTTGAAAATATACACTTTGAGTCCGGAACAAAACTGATGAAAAGTTTTGTACACTTCTGTTACATCAATAGACTAAAGATTTACCAATTTAATTGTCAAGCACAGAAGTCAAGACCTTCAAGGAGGATATCCGGTGAAGGAAGAACAAAGAATCAAATTGGCTATATGGTAGTCCATAAGGATCTTATGAATACAATTAAGAACTGAAGAGCTTACAGCCATAGGCAAACTATTAAGATTTGATGTTCACAAGCTAAGTCATGCTCAGTTTGCACGAAACCGAGAAGTAAAATTCAGAGAAAAATTCGAGCCACTTCTACCTATGGAATCGGGTGTAGATCAACTGTATGATGTTTTAAAACTACTGCAGATAATGTTGCAAAGGACGTTGTTGCCTATAAAAAGGCGCACAAATTTTGAAAGTTTGAATCCTCTCCTCTCAAAACACTGTAAAGTTTTGAAAACATGTCTGTAGAACTCATTGATCTGTGCGATCAACGAAGAAAATCTATTAAATCTTTTTAAAAACCCTTAAAATAATCATCAAAATAGAATATGTGGCTAAACAAGAAGTCAAAAACATAAACCTGATGGAATAAATGAAAAAGTAAAACAACTTGAAGACGATAATTTAAAACAAGTAAAAATATTCACAATAGTACGAGAACCAGAAGGATTACCTACAAAGAAAATACTGAATATTGCCACAAACAATACTGAGGGGAAACGAACCGACACTTCCACTGTTCTTAATCTACGTAAATAACGCTTTCAAATTTATCTGAATACATCTTTCCACACGAAGTAGCTGCAATTTCTTCTATTGTCCTTGGGAAGACAATGTAAATGCTAAGAGACCAGTTATTCCACCAAATAAAATCATCATAAGTTCGAGCTTTTTCGGACTCGCTTGACAAGCTCCCTCCAACCCTAGCGATCCTCCATCAGTCTGGGAATGTCCTCCAGATGCAGTTCAGTATCATCTACTAACTGATTTGCATAAATCCTTTTAGGCCTTCCAATGGATCGTTTTCCATGTTTTGGTTGCCAAAAAAGGATGTCGCTGGCGAGTTCATTCTTGCTTCTCCATAGATGACCGGCGAGTTTGAGCCTCCTTTTCGAATAACAGTCGAGACTGGTGAGAGGTTTCCATAATGACTTTTATTCGTCAAACGTCTCTTCCAGTTAATATTTAGAGCTGCACGAAGGAGGCGGGTGTAGATGCCGTCCAATGATGTCTCTAACTTTTTGGTCAGTGTCAAGGTAGAAGAACCATGTATGAGGACAGGTACAACAACAGACTTGAATAAGTTTCTTTTCAACTTGTCGGATAAAATGGATTTCCATATGGTATTCAAACTATCAAGTGCTTTCCATGCCTTTTGCTTTCCTGATGTTAGTGTCTTTCTCAGTCGATTGAATGTTGCTGCCAAGGTATGAAAAATCGTTAACCGGTTTAATGGCATGGCCACTTTTCGATTTTATGGCTCCATTTTGGCTGAAGCTGATGAACTATGTTTTAGCAGCATTGATGTGAAGACCAATTTCACTCGCAGCAGCCTCTAAATGGTGGAGGAATTGTGTGGCTTCATCGATGGTATCAGATGTCAAAGCTAGGTCATCCGCGTAATCTACATCAGTGATGGTTTGTGTCGGATATCGGGAACTACATGATTTTACGAGAGTGAAACCCAGTTCTGTGTGGAGATCGGCTGATGTTCGTAAGACGTAATCCAAGCTTAGGATAAAGAGAAAGGGTGCTAATGTGTCTCCTTGTGAGACCCCAGCTATACTGTCAAAGTAATCAATGTCTCCATCTGGTGATCTGACCATGGATTTATAGTGTTCATATAGCATCATTATAGTTGACGTTATTTCCTCAGGGATACCATACGCGAGAATAATATCCTTCAGTTTTCAACGATGCACAGAGTCGAAGGCTTTTGAAAAATCAACAAACATGAGCACTGCTTTCAAATTTTTGGCTTTGATGCCTTCAATTAATCTACGAATTGCGAGGGTTTATCCTACTGTGGAGCGTTTTTGCCTATAGCCATTTTGGTTCTTGCGCAGGATTTTGTCCAGCTCAGGGGCGAATTCGGTTGAGAAGAAGGAGGTTGTATATTTTGGCAGAGATAGCTGTGTGTGTTATACCTCGATAGTTGGTTGTTAGACCGTGGTCACCTTTCTTAGGGAATGGTAAAATACATCCTTCTGTTCATCTTCCAATGGGGCTTTGTTGGTATGCACTGTTACAAAAGTGTATCAGTTCGTTATCATAGTCACCTGTGAGCCATACTTCAGCAGGAATGTTATCGGGGCCGCAGGCTTTATCCTTTTTTTATTTGGCTTTTCGCTATTTTCAGTTCTTCCAGAGCGAAGATTCCTTTTTTGGTGTTGAGCTCTCCTTCGACAATTCTTGTGATTTCCTTTTCTGTAATTGTCTGAGCTTTGCCTAAGAGATTTTCAAAATGTGCCTTCCATTTCTTGATTCTTTCTTTTTGGTTAGCAGCTTTGAGTTTTGCTTTATTACTGCTTTTGCGGCCGGAGATCTCGTTGATAGTTTTTTAAGCCAGAGCTGTTTGTTTGTTGATTGCAGCGTTCTCTATTAAGTCGATTTTGTCGAAGTACTTGATAAGTTTGCTTAAGCTCAGTTTGGGCAACGCGGTAATGGTAACAGTTTTCTCTTGAAGGGTTTCCATTTCGTGTGCGCATTGCAATTTTCAGATTACTTCGTTATTTGATTATATCGTTCGATTCCCATGGTAACTTTCGCTTGCCTTTTGCTTGACCGGAATCACTTCTTCCGCTGCATATGTTCACGCCTTCTCGAAATTTTGATAGGAAGAGTTTGCGCTGATGTCACTGCTTTCATGTTGTTTTTTAGGGTGATTTTAAACTGATTCTACATGTTTCTGTCCTCTAGTGCTGTCCAGTCGTGGCGAGGTGCCTTAGCGGTTTTGATTTTGTTTGCTCGGAGACTAAGTCTGATCTTAGCCGATAGGATTCGATGGTCTGAGTTAACTGAACTGAAAGGTGAAAAGAGCTCGCAGTTTAAGGAACTGCTAACCCATTTCTTATTGATCAGTATGAAATCAATTTGAGCATTAGTACCATTTGGGTATGTAAAAGTCCTTTTCTTTTCTGTGCGTTTCTGGTATAACATGTTAAGGCAGACCATCTTATTTTCAGCATGGAAATCTCTTAGCCATCCCCCGTTTCTGTTAGTCTATGTATGGTATGAGTGCCTGAAGCCGTCAGTTTGACCAAGTTTGGCGTTAAAGTCTCTGCAAATCACAGTGACGTTATGTTTAGGTATTTAGTGTGTCAACAAGCATATATATATCAAATAATCACTCCCCGTATTTTAATTTGTTGAAACTCAGTGAATATTCCAGCATCCCACTAAGAGAGTATTAGGTCACTTATTAGTGAAGCTAAAGCTCGTTCATTTGATGGTTTCCTTGTGCCGATATCCCGAAAATAAAATATGTACACACGTAAAGTGGACGAAGTCGAAGTCATGGCAATTCTGTCTCGAAATTTATCACTCCACCCCAAACGCGTATTATTTACTAAAGTTCCTTGTGTTCATATACTTGGCACTTCTACAGAGAAGTTTATATCAGGGTACCCGAAATATACGCATGCGTTCATGTGGGGAAGGATCAATGCGGCAGTGTGTTCCAATAGATAAGAAATATCTAGACCATCCTGATAAGTTACCAACATATCTTCTAGATCATGGACTGTTCCCTTGTATACAAAATCAGCTCATGCATAATGTCCCCTTTCTCTGCCGTGCAAACAATGTTACAAACATAACATCTACGGATCAATCAACGTCCCTTGACTCAAGATTGGAGCTACTAAACCCTTTACGGGAACGAAGTAGTTTTCAGGGATTTATACAATTCTTTGCAAAGTAACAGCTGTCAATGCGGAGGAAAAGTGATGACGGCACAAATCAAAAGTTTTGGAAATAGGACAATTTGACTCCAGATACCTGAAGACAACCCTAGAATAGTCTCTTTCTCAAAATACGAGACCTGTAATGTATATAATGTTTAAACTAGAGACGTTCGACTTCAAAAAATCTCTGTTCAAAACTCTGTTAATTTTCCTTGGATCCTAACGTAAGGATACAGCATCAAATAACAAGGTTTTGTTAGAGATTTAGAACTTGAATGCCTGATATCTTGGTGTTGGTAAAAGGCAAGACTCTCAATTTTGGCTATCGACGTTCTTACTAATAGGGCTATATGAACATTGAGTATTTTCCCCGTAATTCAAACATTTTTAATATCGGACGTCACACTTTCCCTCCGCATAGTTACTTAAAGAGAAGAAAACAACTGGTACTTCACAACTCTGAGTTTCATGATGAAGTACTCGTCAGATTCAAAATCTGCTTAATCAGCAAATAACGAGTTCATGAAACCCAGAATTATCACCAAAAATTTTGGGGTTCGCTATAATTTGCTTACGATCGACATCATGTATCAATCACTCTAGGTTTCGATACAACGGGAATATATTGTTTACCAAGTAGGATGTCGTGAATAGTATATTCAACAACGCGAATAGGCACTTGATAGGTAACAAAATAAGCTTCTAAAGATAAACGTTTTCAAAAGGTTCTTTGATTGAGCACAGGAAGTAAATCTTGAACTATAGTTAAGGGACTTTTTTAGGGGCGGGATGGGGGTGTTTTATCCCATACGAATAATGGAATCGCAAGACCTTGTTGAGCAAACTTTTGTGATGTCGTAACTCGATGGTCCCAAGCACTATTCTGAAGCAGAAGGGTAGTAAATTGTTGCATAACCTTTGATTCTAGTGCCATACATCACTGGGGCACAAGCATTATTATACATTATTTCAAAACATCAAGTATCGATGACTTTGAGCTTAGAAAGGTAAGTTCTTCCATGAGTTTAGCTTAGTGCTATTTCAAAAACAATGTATTGCTATATGTCGTGCCATTAAATTGAGGAAATTATAATGGCTCTAAGTTACTTAATAGCGGCTACGAGGTGTTCGTATTAGCATTAACAGATCTTCGATCCATATAACTCTAGCAAAATCTTTTCCCCTTTAAGCAATTGGGTAAGGGGTTAACGTGCTTGTATCATAGTGATGCTTTTTGGCATAAAACCCCAAATCAGTGGTAACGAAGCTAAACTAAGACTGTCACAACAAAATGCTTTGAGTTTCTTCAAAAGTAACACATACCTGATATCGACAAGAGACCTGCACTTGTAAAGAAACTCGAAGACCCGCAATTTATGGAGTGCACCCTCTCCAGAACTGCACACATACAACAGCTACCTGCAACTGGCAGCAATGAAACTAAGGGTGTCTATAAGCGATGTTTTACTAATGTCCGGAAGGCGTACGTCTATCACGGTGGGCACCCTCTGCAGGCCTCATGTAGCTACGTCATCCCCTGTATTGATCAACAAAGCTATTAATGGAGGAAAAGTAAAACTGGCACGAGATGCGACTGACTGCGTTTTGTGTTGCTCTGCTTGTTACCACCCTAACTTAGGCTTCCGTTTAAAAAATACACGAATCACAACTTTAAAAGACAAAAAGTAAATCACTAAAGAAACTTAGTGTGTTGAGTAGAGAGGATTTGAAATGAAAAGCTTGAATAGAAACTTCCATGGGCAACTCACTTGACGCAGAGAGCCTGGTCTCCAAAATGGCGTAGAGATGGATGTCGACGTCCTCCATTGGAGTAGTGGGAGCTAGTATGGCGATTACAGAAGTAGATCATGTTATCAACGGGGGTCACCTAGCTCATTTCGTAGAGCCACACCTTGAATGCGTGGGTCACGGGTTCGAATCCCGTTGGTGACTTATCTTTCTATTTCTCTAGATATCTATTCAGACTAAAGAAACTGAAGTAATATTGTTCAAATTCAGTAAAGAAATCTGTGTAATGAAATCATTAAGTGTTCAGGTCCGTCGTATTCCTACCGTTGCACCGGGTGAACCATTTTTATTTTATCTTTTAAATATTCACTTTTAGTAAGACTGTATCTACTTTGTCGTAGGTTTTTTCAATAAAAAATGAGTGATGTGATAACTAGGAAAGCAATCAAATATTTTTTTCACCATCCGTACCTAAATATATTGTTTCTTTTTATAAATGGTTCGTCTGTGACATAAGGGTTGATCAATGGCCTCTTACAACGACACATAGCCAGGTCTGTCAATACTGAGATCAATGCAGTAATCTCGATTTTGGAGATATGCTCTGACCCATCATCCCAATGTTTATAAGTAATATGTTCGGAAGATGCTGGTATTTTCTTTCGTCCCTTAATGCTCGTACTGCACTAAAAGACGTGACGTAAAAGAAGTGACCTGGCTCGTAGCTACGATCACTGTATAGACAGACACAATAGGTACATTGAATTATGGGATCGATGTGGATTGCTGGAGAGGTCCTCAACCTTACATTCGTTTGGATCGTTTGGTTTTTTCATTTTCATATGATCGCTATGATTGCTGCATTGTTTATAGCGAATCACAGCAATCGGAAATTTTATATGGAATTTAGGACCTTAGGAATACAGAAAGTATCAATCAGGTCAACCCGAAGATGTTCCCCAAGTCTATTCATGATGACCTAGTTGGGGAAAGAGTGCTGTCAGAGAAACTTTTGCTGATTCTTCGGCAATTCGGCACCAATATACCGTAGTGAGTCCCTCAACGTCGATGTATATAGCTTAATACAGCTATATCAGGATACTTTTTTATAAGGTTTTAAGATCAAAATAATTTTTAACACGGTTTGTTTATTTTGCTTTGCTGACCAAAGAACACACATGGTGTTAATTTTGTGTTGCTCTTGTAAAATGCAAGAGTGTCAAATTTTTTGCAATAAGTCCGCAAGCACGTGGGAAACATGTAGCGAATCCCACTTGTAACTGCTGCTCCTGCTTTTAAAGCCCTAGCGTTTACTAATGTTATTGATTCGAAGTATTACTGAGACCCAGCAGCATGTATTGAATATAATCATTTCCTGAAGAATTAATAGCCATGACTCCATCATTATTTGCACAGTAATACGTCTGATTTATATATTGGTTGATTAATTGCACGTACTTAGTGATATCTCTGAATTTATAGGTATTCTATTGTTATTGTAGCAATTATCTAATTTTATTATTCAGTGGTATTATCCATAACCATAAGAAAATAGTTTAAATTATCACATAATGATCATGTGTTATGCATTGGCTTTCGTAAAGAATTTTTGTTCGTGCAATAAACCTTTTGAATTGACCTCGTTTTATCAGCATCAAACAGCATCATACTTGTTTGAAGTGAGGTTGATCCTTTAAGATACTTTATTTCGACGCCCTACATCGTGATTCAACATGTCTTTAATCAACTTAGTCTTATAGAAGTTGCGTTCTTGTCGTGAAGGCTTTATAATTGGACCCAGGGAGGAAAGACCGAGAAGAAGAACCTCGTCTGCAGATCCAAAAGTTAAAGGACTCAAAATATGCTGCCAGGAAAATGATTGACAAGTAGGGCTAAATATAAAGGCATCTTTAGGTAAGGTATTAAAGCGAATTAGTTTATATTGCTCCTAAATGCTTGACATAAATATAAAAAATGTTCAAGAAGTCAAAATGTTACAAGGGAATGGGCAGGGAATGTGATGACGTCACAGAACAAAAGTTTTGGAAATAGTAAGATTTGACTCCATATATCTAAAGTCAACCACGGAATAGGGTGTCCCCCCAAATACCAGACCTGTAGCGTTTATAGTGTTGAAACTAGAGGCGCGTAAATATATAATTTTTCTGGTCCAAACTCTGTTTATACTCCTTGGTTTCTTACGTTAGGAACCAGCACCAAATGATAAGGTCTTGTTAGAAAGATTTAAAATTTTGAAAGCAGATATCTTGATTTTTGGAAAAGGGCAACAATTTTAATCTTGGCTATTGACATTCTTACTAATAAGGGTACATGAAAAATGATTACTTTTTTTATAACTCTATAATTTCTATAATTCAAAAATTTCCAAAATTGTGACGTTCATAGCGCATAGCTAGCATTTTCCCCACCCCTTTTTCTTCTACCTGGTAATAATGACGATGTTAATATGTAAGACTGTCACAAGCATAATGTAATGATAGTAAGGATGATGATGCTGGTAGCCACTGATAATTCCATTAATGATGAAGAAAATGACGTTCCTAAGAAATGTGATAAGTTTTATAATTTTTTGATCATGTAGACTGAAAACGTATTTGTAAACCTTATTTTTCACCCACTCTACCTTATCACAACCTTATCAAAATACTAATGTTATAAACGGGACTCAAGTCCCCTAGTCTCTTATCAAGAGATATGAATACAGATTGAAGACCCATGGGTGGTAAAGTAATTATTTCATTCGCCTTGTTCTAAATCAATAATTGATACCCAACATAAATCAATAATAAATATATCTGCAACAATTCAAAAATAATCTCCATCCATTATAGTCTTGTGACCTTACTTTCTACCGCTATTCAACATTTCCAACTGAATTTAGCTCCATATTCTTATATTTTGACAAATGAGTTCCTACTTTCCAATGTGCGCTCTTGGATGTTTAACCAACTGCACGGGACGTGTCAATTGTACTTATAAGAGTATTCAACAATACTTTTTAAAGAGGTGCAACTGTACAGTAGTTATCTTCAAGCGTCGTGCGTGGTTGTTGTCTGGCGGTGACTTTAAAGTCACGTCTTTTGTTTATGTTGAGCTGACTTGTCTTTAAAAATACAACATCTACCTGAGCAATTGGTCATTACTTGAAAACAGGAAACGTTTGCTGAAGTAAAGAGATTTCTGACCGCGGTTGGTTTAGATGAAGGAATATAAAGAAATATAGCACAAAAAAGGAATTATTTTAGAGATCTTCCCTAAGATATTATGTGTAAAAGCCTGCAAGGGACTTGATATAAAATGAAATATAATAAGAAGCATGACACGACCTCCAGCAACATAGCAAGATATGATTTAAAATGGAAAAACAAGCATGTACTCGACGAAAAACGTCGCTAATGGAACACAGGGGGTCTCGTGCTCCCTTTTTTGTTGCTGTGCCTCCACATGTGGCTATCATGCTTGATTTTGGATAGCAGGATATATGGTTGCCAATCTCCAATAGTAATAGTACTCGTTAAGATAGAAGGCCTATAAATATACCCTCAGTCAACCGAAGGGGACGGGACCGAAAATTCCAACTAACGTTTTCATGGGTTATTTCAATGGAAAGAACAAGTTTAAAGGAAAATCACAAGACCACAGGACAGGCACAGAGTTAACAATAAATTCTAAGAGGAGTGAATTGTTTTTTATTTCGGTTTTGTTCGAGGAGCAAATTGGTAATAGTATGAGCACGCATCGTCTGATTTTCGTAGGCACATTTTAATAGTGTGAAAGGAGAGCAAAACACAAGGGCTCTACGCCAGCAAAGAACCTATGTTAATGAATGTTTTGATAAAAGGTATTTATTAAAATTTTCAAAATCATTGCATTCACTTTTTCTCTAATTTCAAATAGAAGAGGGGGTCCTAGCAATTAAGTAGATGGGAATTTTCAAATAGATTTATAAACGGAGAGGTGGAAGAAGTACTTAAGCACCCAATCAGAGTTTTTTCAGAAGCGACTTCAATAATTTAACAAACTCTCTTATGAATAATAACAGTAACTTTCCCGTTAATAATGTTTTTAAATTTTTGTAATGAAATCTTTGCACTAATGATCGAAGGCATCAGAGTTGCTATGTACGGTATCTGAACGTTTAGCATCATTTGTGTATAAATACAGAAAACAAAAACCGCAAGACTCGTCTTGATGACAGCGATATTATTACCAGGATTTCTGTATCAGTACCTTGGGAAAATAGGGGACCGAGAAATTACCCCATGCTCTGGAGGTCGTAAAATTTACACAGCATGGACATTGTAAGTGTTTTCGTAAGTTGACGTAACCGGGATGCATGGATAGATCAGACATGTTTTCAAGAAAATAGGCATCTAACCCCTTGTGTTAGGCTCTAAACAGTACTTGTCTAGACCTGTTCAAAGGCTGTAAACCACCAAAAAGAAATTTCGTCCACTTTACCTGTTGCTTTTATATTTCAATGGAAATCTCATAAATTTCTGCCGTAAAATAATTTACCTTTCTCCTGTAGCAACCAACGGGCTAGCACCCTCCAATTTCGAACTATTATTAAGGGAGAGGGCTACAAATCACCAACATTCTAAGGCTCCGTTCACACTGCATTCGTAGCGTAAAAATGTAATATGTTTCATTTCATAAAATGTGCTCCGAAACGTCTAAATACGCTACACCTTTATACACTTGAATACACTCTTAGTCTGAACACTTTTAAGGAATTGACCGTGTTAGAAAAATACTCACATTTCAGTACGACTCTATATGCTCTTAGTGTAAACGCAGCCTAAGCAAGTTTAGTTGCGCGTAGAGGAAAGCTTATTGATTTTTGGTCAACAGTTTTAGAACTCTGCTCTATAATCAATGCTACTATACTTTACAAGGCTATGAAGAGTGATAAACAAAAATGACCATGTCAACATTTTACGTTCGCAGAAACCCTTGCACCCCACCTACCTCCCCTCTAGCTACGTGACTGGCCCAAACAAAGTAACGTACAAAATGAGAGAAACGAGACCCACGCTGGAACCCCCCATCAACGCCACTAAACTATTCACAATGCACTAACAGTCGGAGATGTAGGGGAGGGGGGCAAGGACAAAGCCTATACCTGATCTATAGCATCAGGCACATCCTATCAAATTTTGGCTTCTGAACTCTATACCTTCCATAAAATACAATTTCAAGCGTAAATAGGGCCGCGCAGTCTCAACTTCCATCGGACGCCAATCTCTCTCTTCCTCAATGATAATGCGGTTTTAACGTCGTGCACTCCCCTTTACAGGGGCTAAGGTGGAGCCCATGGACATGATACTGGAGCATAGAGCACTTTAAGACCAGATTCTTCTACTTGCGTCACCAATTGCCCTTTCAGGAATTGAATCCTAACCCTCTTGAACTGAAGGTAAGGAACGTATCCACTAGACCACGGTGGCTCTCGAGCCCTTCGAAAGCTAACGCTTGCACTGCGGAAGATGTCAGCACGGAAGGTACTACCATCAAAAGAGTCACTCTGAACTTGAAAAAAGAAAACACCATCCTAGAAAGCCTGGTTGTCTTTCCTTTCACACATGCATCCCTGCTCTGTGCAAGAGATCGATCCATAGAGTACTTAGTTTCAATCAGGCCAGCTATCTGATCTTCCTTAAGCAGGCATATCTTTACCTAAAAACATCTATCGTCTTACAGAGCTTCTAATATACTCTGCATGGGGCTGGGGTGCAAATCTCAAACGTATAGAACCCACAGTCCGAGACCTGAATGCATTGTTCCATTAAAAACAAAAATACAAGCTTGCATTTTTAATCCAAACTTTGACCCAGTTTCTTTAACAGCTTAAAAAAATCTTACTGAGATTTTTAAAGGCTTCAGTAGTAAATCGTTGGGGTACGGCAGCCAAGCCTCAAGGTAGGTGCAGCCCTAGCAGAGTCAATTTTGAATTTCAGTATATTCATGCGTGGTGGTACTAAGCATAAATGCTCATTATTAAGAGGCAGTGGCAAAACATTACAAGAAACTGCAAAACTAGAAAAAAGGCGTTTGCATTGTAAATGAAGCTAAATATTTTTGGAATAGAAAAAGCGTGTTTAAAGTATTATATTAATACGACGGATGCATCGGTATCTTTTCACAATTCTTCCTGCCACAATATTGCGAAGAGATTTGACTTCATTTTTGTTTGCTTTTACTGATTCACGTATTTCTTCACATATTACATTGCTGAAGAGGAGGCG
>JAAAKL020009031.1:3562-15412 GCA_010016065.2 Carybdea cf. marsupialis auct. non (Linnaeus, 1758)
ACCTAAAGAGTTAACAATATTGAAAATAATGAAATTTTAAAATTTCGAGGATCAGCCTTTTTCCAAATTTTTCATGGCTATTTAATTTCCCGGATGACGGTGAAGCAGGTTTTTCTCTGGATAAAATCTCGCGGATTCAGCCAAAATCAGCGAAATCCGCGAAATTTAGTCCCCTCAAAATTTAATCTCATTAAAGTATTCATCACTTTTCAATTAGAAGTTAATTACTTTGGTTTCAGCTATGAAAAATTATCTTTTCATAGCTGCTTTATTGTATTTTGGATCTCTTTCTATGATGAATGAAATCATAAACTGAATTTAGGCTTCACTTATCCTCCGTCAAGTCTTGTAGTGAAGCCTCGTCACTGTTGGTTGTTGGAATTAGAGAAGACTGTACATTTTTAATGTTTTGCCTTAGAAGCTAGCTCTGGATACTTGTGCAACAGGTAGTCAACAGTAACAACTCAATTTATACTTTTTCGAATACTCTCTTATCAAACAATCATATCTCCGCAACTCCTTTGATCCATCTGAATAACTAACTACGACTTACAGTTCAATATGTACTGGATAATTACTTTGATATTACACTATCATACTCGCGTAACGAGAATCATACGACTCACCAGAGATAGGATCCAGGTTATGCTGCAATAGTGCAACCTCCCAATTAAGACTAAATAGATTAAGTATTTCGCAAGATAAATTCTTCCTAATTATCTGTAGACCCAGCTCAAGCTATACGGGAGGGGAGTTTCCCATCATTGCTTTGACTCTTATGCAGACCCCTAATAACGCAGCCAGCATAGCATCAGCTGATCGGAAAGTAGTCTAGTTCTAGTTGGTCGTCAACAGACACGTGACGTGACGTCAATAGACATGCTTTTAAATCAGTTTGGACTCGGGAGTTTGATGGAATTGTGGAATTGAAGGATAGAGAATCGAGTGTGGACGACTTTGCTGGAAGTCGAATCGTTGTATCTTTGTTGATTATTAGTTTAAAATAAATATAAATAACTCCGTCTATTTGTTGAGTTTAGTTACCGGCAGTTTCAACTTATAAATCATCGGCTTTGAGGCTGCCTTAATAGAGTGCTGAGGTATGACAACGTATTTCTTTGGACAATGACAAGTTGGAAATAATTTTGTTCTACCTGTATTTTTCGAGAAGATGAATATCAAAATTCGAAAACAGTATTTTGAACAAATCGTAACAGAGCTTAAAGCATTCTTGCCCAAGCCACGAAACTGAAACCAGCTCATTAAACTAGGAGCAAGAGAAAATTCACAACGCCTCCTTAAGACCCTCTGCGGATTTGAATAATGATCAATTAAAGTTTCAATGAGTCCAGAATGCATCAATGTTTTGCGTATGGACGTTTGATGATTGTCTTGCCATTGAAATTCAGAAAAAAATGGTTTCTTTGGCAGGAAAGTTTGATAACATCGAGTTTTCAGTCCTTTATTTCAACAGGCATGGCCAAGATGAAGTAGAGACCCTGCAGCTGCCAAAAAATGGCGCCTCTGTGCCTATGATATTCAGAACCCATATGTTGATCTTCTATTGTTCCCAAAGCATAGCACATTGGCATTCTCTAAATATCAATCAGCTGCCTCTCTTCTTCTTAATCAATTTGAGTCTGTCAATCCAATTGATCAAATGAATAGGCGGAATTAACGAATTGTTTGACAATGCCTCGCCAAAGTTTCCCATTCTTTGACAAAAAATCAAAATACTGTCAATTCAAGTCGCTGATTTCCATTTTCATTTCATTATTCCAGCTTTCCGCCATTTTCATAGCGTAGAGCGGCATTCCCTAAAAGCGTCGAGGTGCCTTCTTTTAGCCTTTCAAATAATCAAACTATTACAAGCATAGAGTATCACATTATATGACAGCGACACGAAACCGAGGCTATGTGGACTATGTAGTGGTGGTGCAAGACAGCAAAAGAATTGCTAACCCTGGAAGATTTAAGTGCGTCACCATCGAAAATAGAGAAGGCAACCTCATCAAAAATAAGAAAGATAAGAAAAAAGGTCCTTCCTAAGGAAAGGGAGAACAATTTAGGAGCAGAAAGGACGTAAGTTTGATAGCTGAGACATTTCGATGCAGAAACAATGTTTTAATCTCGGAAGCATTGCAAGAAGATATGCGCCGATCGTCATTTTACACCACTGCACCAATTATCCATCTAAAGAAAAGACTAGTAAGTCAGCATTTTACGTTTATTATATAAACCCTGCTATCAAAGAAGATGCGGACATATCACATATATCGTTGTCCGATTTCTTGTTTAAACTTTATATGTATAGGTCTTTCTCGATTAAAGAATTATCATGGTTTTAGGTTGAAAAATTGTTCTTTGTTGTTGGAGAATATTAGTCCACCAGACTCGGGCACATGATATAGAGCAGAATTCAAAACACATGAAGCTTTGCACCGTTTTATTGGTGCTGACATCAACATCATTCCATCCATCTCTTAATGACTTCGTTGGTTCCTGGTGTCACTGCCATGGATGCCTTTCTTTCCGCTTTGTTTGCAAATCCCGAGTCATTACTCACCATGGCTCACAGGAAAAGATATAGGGGCCACTAAGCAATTGAAGTGCTCCAGAAACCGGCGCCTTCTTTCCTAGCAATTCACTCACAAAAGCCTACTAAAGAATCAATCTCGAACTTTACACGTGTGTTGTATTACCATTGCCCATGTATATCACACACTGTCATTTATGCATTGCACCTTACTATCCATCAACAAGGCAGTAGGAACTGTGAGGGTTGGCAAGTGACATGCCCCAATTTTAGCTAACGCTTAGTTCCTTACCGATCCGCTGGATTGCTTGTATTTATTTAAACATAGAAATTTACTGACTTTATATTTATACTTGTACTTTATATCAAGAAAAATCATTGTATAGAGGTGTAGTCTACTCTGAAACTCTTCAGTGAGAATCATAATAAAAGTGGACTTGTCACTAAAGAATAACAAAAAAAGGTCCAGTTGTAGTTTTGAAACCTTTTACAGTGAAATGACAGATGAGGTACCTTTCAATTTGAATAGACCCTTAATACCGTTCTTTATCCGCAGAAGGCTCTTCAAATATACTTGAATGACAAGAATGATGATAATCTATCAAAATATGTATTCCCATAATGCAGTAGAAATAAAGACAGATACGATAGATTATGACGTCATCAAACCACAGAACCAATAGTGACTCTTCTCCTATTGAAAACACGTTATCGATCGTATGGTTATTTCATTGCAATTTGTTGACAATCTACCGAAGTGTAGCGCTAGCTCTCTTATCAAGTAACCTGTGAAAATTATCAATCAAGACCTTCGTCTAATCATGGGAACTCACAACTCGGATTCAAGAACGTAGTGATGACTTCAATGCTATTGAAAGTATGTTTACGACATGACAAACTGTTCGAGTTGTCTTGTTGACCCTGGGAAAGTGAATACTTTTGACAGAGAAAGAGTTTCTCTGACGCTACCCCAATCAATTTTTTCATTCTCTTATTTTGAAGTGTGACAAATGTAAATCATGAAAATGTCCATTCTGCATTCAGTGTTCGATAATGTCTCAGGCTCGACCAATATCCGAATGTTCATACACAAGACAGTATTCTGTCTCTGTGCATGCAGATAATTTCAAGAGTACGATGCCAAGCATTCCATAAAAACTTATCTTCAAGAACGTGTTGCTACCTTTGATAAACTTCAAACCTCTGGAACTCATACACATAGTTCGGACAAAGAATGATTACAGAAGCTAATAATTATGCCTCGACCCTCAAGGGCAAGAGATTATAATATCAGTAGCTCTTTGACATTAGATATATCCAGTTATATATTTAGTTGGATACATATATTCACATGATCCCCCTTTGTATTATCGTAGCAGTCTAATTAATTTAATGGAACTGTACTGAATCGTATTTCATATAAAGCTCATTTCTATTCGGTCTCATGTGTTGCTAAGATTGATAACATCATTTCTACGATTCGCTGATGAAAGATTAGCTGACAATTACAAGATAAGAACAACGAGTTGATACACAATGTTTCCATATTAACTAGTTACACAATTCAACATTTTTTCTTTAAAGGTATCCACGCTTTTTTAGTAGCAACCTTGAAAAAAAGCATGTGTGTCATGCACTCCAGAAAGGAAGCAACGGGTAAGTAACTGTCTGGTCTAATGTGATATATGCCAACAAGAAGAAAAACGCTAAACAGAGTACATATTAAACAAATTTGGGAACGTATCTTATTTACATCAGGCCTTCTGTAAACTTGTTGTAAATAAACAGAAGTCTCTGTTCTCTATAGACCTATTTAATTCATTCGCTCATTCATTTTGAGCCGGTTGGCAGAAGACGTTTACATTTCCCTCCACATTGTTTAACCTTTGCGTCACTTTCACTTACTTGCTTCACCCTATCCTCTCCATGCCATCTCTCTTCCTTCTTCTCCATCTCTTTTCTTCTCAGTCCATCCGTCGGTGACCATTCATCTATTCTCTCTGACTATTTGTCGTCGCTCGTTCTGGCAACATGCCCTACCCATTGCCCCCCCATCTCCCCTCTCACTTTCTAAATGATGCCATTCACTTTTGTTTTACTTCTTACGTTCTCATTGCTGATCTTGTCTACTACTGTGATGTTTAGCATGGATTGAATGATGTTTCACTGAGCAATTGCCAGCTTCCTGTCTTGTAAGGGTCTTTATTCTTGGCTATATTCAACAAAACCCCTAATGTTTTCTTTTTATAGGAATCCGTAACGACATACGATATAGGATATACTAATACGAAAAACGCAGTTTCAAGATATTAGAGTTCGATTTACTCGCTAGCCTGCCTGAGTAGGCAAATACTCATACTTGAGCATTCTTTGTAAATAGTCAAGGAAACAAGGAGCAACAAGTAAAAAACTGCTAATTAGCGTGAAAAGGAGAGCAGCTGTAAGTCTCAGTCGGAGTTTTCTGTTGCTTGTAAAAAGGCGTGTATGCTACCAGTATCAGCTTCGAATTTATAGCTTACAACAAATTAACAAAGTCCCATATGCCATATCACCAACTACCATCGCTTTCACAGATCAGCCGCTTCAGTCTCCTTTTCCGTGTCCGTCTCCGTTTCTATCTACGCCACATTCTTTGATCGTGAGTGAATTGTCCTTCCACAATCAATTCGTTTTTAAGAGGAGCTTTAACAAAGAGAAGTTAAAGAACGACTTGCTTTTGAAAAACAAATTATGATCGTGTGCAGTTGATTATATATACTTCTCCTCCTATTTGTGGCAGTAGCAATCTCTCCCATACACAGCGTTCTTCCACCGTGAAGGATTTTTTAATACGCACTTGTCACACCTATTCTCGTATTCCCAACGACATAGTAGATGTATACAGTTGCAGGTGTATTTAAATCGCCAGCATCGATGTACTGTTCTCTCGAACTTTACCCAGGATTTAGTTCTCTTTTCCACTCTTGGTAGACTGAAATCTGCAATGTTAATAATAAATGTAAAATGATGTGGTACTCATTTCATTTCTTTTGATTAACATTTTCTTGAACGGCATTGCGCCGTCGTCGTCGTAGTAGTAGTGGTCATAGGCATCGTCAGCTTTTCAAACAGGAGTATGTGCGGGAGGGGGAAAGCTTCAAATATCAAGTAGGGCTGTATCCCCTGGAAGGTTTATATATTGTTTGGTTTCGCTCCTTATCATCATACGACCAACACTTTACGATTATTCAATAGATGGAATACCTCTGTGTGCCCTAAAGGGGGAATAAGTACATCAGTCTATCCCAGATGTTCATTGTAAAAGTATGGCAATTGATATTGGATGTGTATGGCAGGAACCTGTTCAACAATACGCCAATCATAAAACTAGTTTAACCAATTTGTGGCTGGGTTACGCTCCAATATACAAAGAAGGGATCTTATAGTATAAGATATGGTTCAATAGTCAATAGATAATTAAAAGAAACCTTGGAGTATGCCAAAAAAATAAGGGACATGTATGAGGAAGTTAAGAAGATGACTAGTAAAAAGGACAGTGAGGAACTGTATTAAAAGACGGAAGATGACTATTTGAGAGCAAGGGAAATAAAAGAGCGATGGAAAGAAACTTTATGATGATCTCAATAGATCACTCGAACCATTACCTAAAGGAAGCAAGACAGATACTAGAGTGAAGGCTGAAGTCCAACGCTCCATTAAAAGTATGAAATCTGATATGGCTGGAGGTCGAGATGACATTCTAACAGAACAACTGAAGGCCTTTGACGATGAAAGACTGGAAATCATCACGAAACTGTGTCAGTATATTATCTGTCACTGAATTTCTAACTTCAGATTTGAAACACGTATTCTTCATAAAGCAACCAAAGAAACCCACCGCAAAAGAGAGCTAAAAACATCGTACACTAAGTGTAATGAACCATCTAGTGAAATTCATCCTGAAAATCATACTGACAAGAACAGAACTGAGGCTGCATGAATTGGTGAGTGAGACACAATCTGGATTAAGAGCTGGCGTGCCAACAAGAAACGCATTCTTAAGCTACCGATAATCATTGAAAAGTACCACTGTACAACATTTAACATTTGGGTTGGAGAGGCTACCAATAGGAAACTCTGGAGGCGAGTAAGCGCCAACTTACTGAAATAGATGCGACCAGCAGGTAACAGGTAAACAATCACACAGAATTTGATACTGTTAGTTTACCGTATTGTGCATATGAGGTTCATACGACATATAGGATCCAGGTAAATTGATAATATGGCACAATATGATACTTACAGGTAACGGGTATAACAACAAACACTGTCCTTGTACTCGCTGCTCAAACGCCTTCAAACTACGTAACGTTACTCACAAATGTGCAAGGAAGTCGTCATTGCTTTTCCTAACTTAGCAATCTTTCCCACGTTAATGTACAAAAGGTACAAGTTGCATATTTGTAATGTGTGAAAGAAAACAAGAACACATCTTGCTGCATCAAAGCCTCAGCTCAAAAACCTTCAAGAATCAAACAATACACCATTTAACACATTTAACAAACCACTCTAAATCGCCACCACACCCAGTTTCCCAATAGGCGATGTCTTATTTCATGTCAGTTTGTTTCTGCAATGCCATGGGCGTCTAGTTAGATCAAACATTCCTCGTAAACATGACATACTACCAGGGGCGTTCTGACCATACAGAAATTTGAACAATACCCAGTGGAAGAGGAGCACAACAGCCCACACCCTTTAACAATATGAGTATAACTGATTATGGGCATGCCTGGTAAGTGAAAGTCAGGGCTGGTTTGAAGACCCAGTCCGCTAACGCATACTACCTTTAAGGCACAAAAAGTTGAGGGAACAAAATGTTTGGAATTAAAAGTTGCGCAACTTTTAATTTTTCAGCAGTTTGCAACTTTAAACTCCCGCAACTTTTAGTGTTCAGATACATTGAGATACATTTAATGACTTATTTTCCATCTTTTTGTTTTTTAGCACTGTGAGAATCTGTTTATGACTCTAACGGCAGTTGTTTTATCTTCTTCAATATTTTTGCAAAATCGAAAAACTTCTTCTACGTAATTTAACTTTTGAACCATTTTGAAATTCGCAGCTTCTAATTTTACCTCTTCGCAACATTTAATACCAGGAACATTTACTTTCTTTTTTCGTCCAGCAAAATTGGCAATTTCGCAGCATTTTGTTCCTGCAACTTTTTGTGCCTTTAAGGTACATCATGAGTCTATCTTGGCTTAAGTATTGTCTTTCTCAACTAGATTCCAATCCTACTCAAAGACCTCAAGCAACTATTAACAGAGCTCTTCTAAACTGACATACGAAGGAAAATCAAAGGAATTGTTTGTCATGTTGACATTTTTCTCACTTAACTATACCGTTGCCTTGATAGCGAGCCCTTAAAATCCTATACTCTGGAGCCTTAAAGATTTATTATTAAGCAAGGTAGTTGATTTTCATTTTGCCTTTAAATCGAGAAAATAACACGTAGAGGTCTTCCAGTTTTGCACATATTGCGTAAACAAAAATTTTAAGGACTTCTACACCAAAAAACTGCTTGAAGTTACTACATCAAGTTTGAATAATTTTCTATATGATTTTGTAAATTTGTTATGATTATCTTTGGTTTTTGGCAATGTTAAGGATGTAGCTTGTGATGACGATTGAACAAAATGAATATTGTATACAAAATGCGGAGGGAAAGTGTGACGTCACGATGTTGAAATTGTTTGAATGATGGCAAAAATAGTCAATTTTCATGTTGCCCTGTTTGTAAGAACGTCAGTGACCAAATTGAGAGTGTTACTCGTTCTTAGTCCCGATATATCAGCTTTCAAAGTTTTAAATCTCTCTAATATAACACTATTATTTTATGCTGGTTCCTAACGTAAAAATCCAAGAAATGTCAACCAGAGTTTAACCAGAGATTTTTGAAAGTTAGGCGCCTCTAGCATAACTACTATATACTGTACAGGTCTAGTGTTTTGGAAAGCAGTTTATTCTAGGATTACCTTAAGCACAGTGTTTTGAAGTCTAGGATTTCAAAAAACTGTGCTTTAAGATATCTGGTGTCAAATCGTACTTTTTCCAAAACTTTATATTTGTGACATTATCACTTTCCCTCCGCTCAGTGGCTTGCCAACATCATAAGTGACAACTAGGTAGTTACAGGAGCAACTGCATAATGCTTGTGCCGTCAGGGGAAAGTCACGGAGACGTTCCTTCCCATCGCAATAGTCAAGCCGGCTCATAGCTCTTTATCTAAACTCACAACTATTAGCAGCTACTAAACCCCTGTCTGAGAGTATCTGATATTTCCTCTGCACAGTTCGGTTGTTGAAGTTCCTACATGTACCGGTTTGAACTGGAATTGAACTAGATTTTGTTTCAATTACCTAAAAAAGCTCTTATACTTGTACATTTGATAACAGGTAACAGGGCTGTAGCACTGGAGGAGGGTCAGCTGCCCCCACTTTTTGCCAAAGTGCTGTCACATATAAACCCCCGTGAGGTAAATGTTCTATGATTTGACAGGAGCGTGCTCCCAAACCCTTTTGGATTGTTGAGGCGGCTCCGATTAGTAGTTTTCCAGAGAATACGAAGATTTCTCCAACTTGGTCTTCAACAGAAAATATATATATATAGAGAGAGTGATCTCCAAATTTGGAGAAGGTCGAGGGCTTCCATCAATACGTACTCTATCCCACAAATATCACACAAATATCGTTTTCCCGCATTGCAGTCCGTTTATAGTCAATTTGGCTGGTGCTGAAAAGTTTGTCTCCAAGTTATGTACAGCTCGATGTCGATGGTTACCGGTGAATCAAGACTGTCACAACGATAGCAAGGTACATTTCAGTTCATATAAAACTTACTGACGTACTTTATGTAAAGAGAAATCATTGTGTAGAGATATAGTCATCCCTGGCGATCTTCAGTGGAGACTTACAATAAAAGGTGCAAATGTACCTTTGAAAACTTTTATAATGCAATGACAGAAGAAGTACATTTCAATTGGATTCTTTGAAGAGCTTACAAATATACTTGAATGACAAGAATGATAATAATCTATCAAAATATGTATTCCCATAATGCAGTAGAAATAAAGACCGATGCGATAGATTATGATGTCATTAAACCACAGAACCAATAGTGACCCTTCTCCAATGGAAAACAATTTTTCTAATTTGTAACTGATCTTATGGTTAGTTTATTGCAATTTTTGACAATCTACCCAAGTGTGGCGCTCGCTCTATGACCAAGTAATTTGTAAAAATTATCATTCAAGAACACCCTCTACCTATGGGAACTCACAAGTCGGATTCAGGAACCAAACGATGAGTTCAATGCTAATGAAAGTGTATATGTAATATGTATATGTAATTTGTAATATGACAAACTGTTCGAGTCATTTTGTTGACCATAGGGAAGTGAACACGTTTGATAGGGAAATAGTTTCTCTGACGCTACCCCAATATGCTTTTTTCTTCCTCTTACTTTGAAGTGTGGCAAAAAATTTAAATCATGAAAATAACCAACATGTCCATCAACAGAATGAGTGTTCGCTAATGGCGAGGGGTCGACCAATATCCGTATGTTCATACACAAGTATTCTCTCTCTGTGCATGCAGATCCTTTCAAGAGTACGATACCAAGCATTCCATAAAACTTATCATCAAGAACGTGTTGCTACCTTTGATAAACTTCAAAACTTTGGAACTCATACACGTAGTTCGGACAAAGAATGATTACAGAAGCTGATAATTATGCCACGACACTCAAGGGCAATAGATTATAATATCAGTAGCTTTTTGACATATTAGATATATGCAGTTATATATTTAGTTGCATACATACATACATTCATATGATGTATTGATATATTAATACCTCCCCTTTGAATTATAGTATCAGTCTAATTTATGTAATGGAACTTTGCTCAGGAATCGTATTTCATATAGAACTCATTTCTATTCGGTCTGTTGTGTTGCTAAAGATTGATAACATCACTTCTACGATTCGCTGATGAAAGATGGGCCGATAATTACAAAGAAGGGACAACGAATGAATCCACCATATTTCTATATGCACTTGGCATACACGCTTTTTTATTTGCAACTTTCAACAAAAAAACATGCGCCTCAAACCTTTCAGAAATGAAGCAACTGGTAGATAAATGCCTAATCTAATGTGATTTTTGCCCAGAAGAACAGAAACGGTAAACATAGATTCAAAAGAGGACCTATTTGACAATTTCTGGAACGTTACTTGTTCTACATAAGGCCTTCTGTAAACTAGTAGTAAATAAACAGAATTCTCTATTCTTTATAGACCTATTTGATTCATTCACTCATTCATCCCTAGCGCGTAGAGTTTAATCTGTTCACTAGCGTGGCTGAGTAGGCAAACACTCGTATTTGAATACTTTTTGTACGTAGTCAAGTAAACAAGGAGCAACCAGAAAACTGCTAAAGAGCGTGAAAAGGAGAGCTGCTGTAAGTCTCAGTCGAAGTTTTCTGTTGCTTGTAAAAAAGCGTTTATGCTACAAGTATTGACTCTGAATTTCTAACTTATAAAAAATTAGCAAAGTCCCATATGGCATATCAGCAACTACTATCGCTGTCACAGATCGGCCGTTTGCGTCTCCGTTTCCGTCCGTGTCCCCATTTCTATCTACGTCACATTCTTTGATCGTTAGTGAATTGTCCATCCATAATCAACTCGTTTTTAAGAGGAGCTTTAACAAAGAGAAGTTAAAGAACGACTTGCTCTTGTAAAACAGATTATGATCGTGTGCAAATGATTATGTATGTATACTTCTCTTCCTATTTGTGACAGTAGCAATCTCTCCCATACACAGCGTTCTTCCACCGATGACGGTTTTTTAATACGCACTGCTTACACGTTTTAGAGTAGGTCCAACGACATAGTAGATGTATACAGCTGCAGTTGTGTTTGTATTTCCAGCATGGATATGGTCTTCCGTTCAACCTCACCCAGGTAAAAGCTCTCTTTCCCACTCGTTGTATACAGAGAGCTACGATGTAAAAGATAGATGTTCCTTCAGCAGATGCATTCCAAAGACAAGATAAATAATAGGACTCAGCTCAATTCTTTTACTTTACTTTCCCCCCCAACGGCATTTTTTAAAGTCGTCGTAGTAGTAGTAGTAGTGTTAGTAGTAGTACTAGTACTAGTACTAGTAGTAGTAGTAGTAGTAGTAGTAGTAGTAGTAGTAGTAGTAGTAGTAGTACTACTACTACTACTACTAGTAGTACTAGTAGTAATATTAGTAGTATTAGTAATTT
>JAAAKL020009032.1:0-15411 GCA_010016065.2 Carybdea cf. marsupialis auct. non (Linnaeus, 1758)
AAGAAGATGGGTAAAAAGGTAAGATTAGATACTCTGACCCAAATGAAAACAACAAACAAGTTATATTCACCGTATGCATTTTCATCAGGATCTCCAGAATAGTATCCAAGGACAGTTCTGTAAACACTATATCCCAACAATTTATACATGTTGATAGCTACCGAATTAGATACTCTGACGAAGAGGTCCACAAAGAAGGCTCTTTTTCTAGGAAAAAAGAATCATTAAACGTATCATGTCTCTAATGAACAGTCAGACTTAGACTTTCAACTACGGAGACTTTAATGTATTTCTCTTGAAAATGAAAATTGATAACTTTATTGACAAAAGCAGTTTCTAAGCAAAGATGGTTTCAGAGGATATGAAGCAAGATCAAAGCAAGTTAAGCCCATGTGTATTTAAGTGTTCATAGTTTCAAATATTTTAGAGATGTGATAGTTTTAGACCGTGAACAATTTATAGCATTATCAGTTTTACGTAAGTGGATCTAAGAGTTGGTTTGAGCACAAAGGCACTTTCAAACCAACGCAGTTTCTAGACAATGACAGTGGCAGTCTGGTACAAAACAATAGTGTTGGGATTTTATGAAATTGCTACTGTACAAATGGGGTGTAATTGGTAAACAAAATAACTTGTATAGCTGCCTGTTTGAAATAAAGTATTAACGTGGCAACCATGCTACAAGAGAGTTTCGGAAACACAAATATGAACTGAACACTTAGAAATGCGGAACTTTAGGAATTCTTATGTTTGCGCTGGTTTTCTAAATCTTATCAACTAAGCGGATTTAACAACATAAGATTGTATAAAACATATCTGAGCAACTGTTAACGTTAATCTTCTACACCAACTGAAGTAGTTCGAGGCTCTATAGTATACAACTTTATCACCGGCATCTTAAAATCTTACAAAAACACAACCGTTTGGATTAGCAGGCAATCAAACAAAATGTTACTTGATACTGGTTTGCATCCATCCAGAGCATCTTGCGCCCGTCCAGAGGATCTTGCGTCAACCAAGAGGATCTTGCGTCAACCAAGAGGATCTTGCGTCAACCAAGAGGATCTTGCGTCAACCAAGAGGATCTTGTGTCCACCAAGAGGATCTTGTGTCCACCAAGAGGATCTTGTGTCCACCAAGAGGATCTTGTGTCCACCAAGAGGATCTTGCATCCACCAAGAGGATCTTACATCAGCCAAGAGGAAATTGCGTTTACCGAGAGTATATTGCGTTCACCGAGAGTATATTGCTCCACCGAGAGGATACTACGTCCACTGCGCGGATATTGCGTCCACAGAGAGGAAATTGCGCCCACCGAGAGAAAATTGCGTTCACAGAGAGGAAATTGCGACCACCGAGAGGATATTGCCTCCACCGAGAAGATATTGCGCCCACCGAGAAGATATTGCGTCCACCGAGAGGATATTGCGCCCAATGAGAGAATACTACGTCCACTGTGCGGATATTGCGCTGACCGAGAGGATATTGCGTTCACCGAGAGGATATTGCGCCCACCGAGAGGATATTGCGCCCACCGAGAGGATATTGCCTTCATCGAGAGGATATTTGCCTCCTCTCGATACCATTTTTGCCCTAATACAAGAACTTTTAAGGAAATCTCAAATCCATTTAGATAGAAACCACAGTAAAAGAGCTACTAGATTTGAGATATATGTAAAAGGTTTGTTAATGGTACAGAACATCAAGATAGCAGCAAATAGCTATTGTACGAAGTGTGAGACTTCTAAGTGCAAAAACGATCACTTATTTCGAGCTATCATAACGTATCTCAACAAATTTTCATATTTTGTAAATTGTATATTTCTACTTCAGTATGGTACCTGATACGTGAGAGGCTAGGATATGTTTTGACGACCAGATTCAAAGCATCATTGACCTTAACGTCCAATCGGTGCCAGTTTATCTGAGAGTATAACCAAAAAAAGATTTTGAAAGTGTCTCATGTGCACATATTTTACTGAGTGCGAGGTTTGTTCACGTTTTCCTATTTATTTTCCTAATCCATTTCATAAATTTACTCCTCCTGTAAGGCTACTTGGCAGTTTACGACGAGGACATGCAAAAAATCCATTTGATTTACTGAAGGATTTTCAAGATCAGCTACAAAACTGCTCCAAAGATTAGAATATTTCAAAGGGCATTCAGGACTTCATTCATATGATTTTGAGAGCAAATAGAATTTAATTAACACTTGTAGTATCGGTTCTGCGTCGGAGAATTTCAGTATAGCCTAAATTTTTACTCAGTGGCAATAGGTTTTTGCAGGAAATTGCCCGCTTTTTGAATTTATTGTTCCCTACTTTGCACTGACCAAGGGCAAAAGGTTTGAAGCTACCGTAAGAAAATATACATTTCTATTAACAACGACAGAGGCTAGCAAAATATGTACGTATCAGTGCCGTAACCACGAAATAATTATTGGGGGGGCTAAACCGGGCTTTCCATTTCCCATGGGCATGGCCGAGGGCGTGGCCGAGAAAGGATGGTTTGCCTATGCAATGCTTTAAAATTGCCTTGTATTTAAGACCGGGATAACATAGTAGACTTCTCAATATATCAAGCAGAACATATTCTTAAGCTCTATGGCATATGACGGTACGTAAACTCTTTCAATCTTTCAATCACCTTGAAAATTATTGGGGGGTATAGCCCCCCATCCCCCCAGCCCCCCCAGTGGTTAAGGCACTGTGCACGGATAACGACAGGAAGAATCACGCTCATTTTTCTTGTTACAGGAAAGAGTAGAATCGTCTGCAAACGTTAAATCTTGCTGCATGAAAATCGCCTGGAGATCCGCCACTCATGGCCAAACATGGGAGGAAAAGAATGTAACGGGAATGGCGAACCACACCCTTACCTCGTTAAACTATTGGACGACGTACGAAGTGAGAGTCAGTGTTGAAGTAGAAGGGGAAACTATAGCATCAAGCATCAAGAAAGCATTGGTGTTAGGTAGAAGTAAGTGTGATAGGCTCGTTCCCAATACTCTGTACAGGGAGCATCATCATGCAACTTTTGAATCGGAAGGTACACGAGTGATGTTTTGCTGAAATGATACTCCACGCGGCAGATTTGATACTCCGCGCGGAAGCTCATTGATTTGCGGCTTATTTTCAGTTTGTTCCTGACACTCCTGGATTTGTTCTCTTATTTTTCTTTGGGTCTGTATCTCACGGATTTTCCTTTCTATTTACTCCTAAAGTATTTTTTATTAAAAATGAAATATATTCTTTAATATTTTTTATTAAAAACTAAATATACTCTCTAATATTTTTTATTAAAAATGAAATATACTCTTTAAATATTTTTTATCAAAAATCAAATATACTCGTTGATATTTTTTAAAAAATTGAATGTACTCTTTAAGTATTTTTTATTAAAGATTATATATACTCTTTAATATTTTTATACAGAACCCCTTTAAGTTGCTTTCGATTTATTTGTGTCCGTATCTCACGAATTTGCCTTTAAATTTGCTCTTTAAATGTATTTTGATACTGAACCCCTGTAATTTGCGATCTATTTCATTTTATTGCTGAAACCTTCGGATTTCTCGTAAACTTCTGGTTTGAGAGAAATCCGAAGGTTTCAGCAATAAACCTCGACAAGGTTTCAGTTCCCAAGACTCTTGGATTTGCCGTACATATTTTTTGTTGAACATTTTTAAGCGTTATTTTATTGTCACCTGTCTCGACACGGTTCATTTGTACTATGATCTCCAAATGAGACTAATTGAAAAAGAAGCATGGTTTGTGCTGATGTCAGGTGTCACTGCACTATCATGCCTTTTACGCCTTGTTCGCACTGCTGCGTAAGGCTTGCCCTTGTCCATGTCCATGTCGTTATCGATGTCGATGTTGATGTCTTGGCTGAGAACCTGACTTTGATTGACACATCTCGGAAGAGACAATTCGACTATGAATAATTGAATGGTTTCACGAGCTTTTACATGCGAGAATTCCTGTGAAGTGGGTGATGTAGACGAACAGAGTATTGCCGTGATTCGACTGTGTTCACTTCAGAGGCAAACGACTGTCCTAAGATACAAACTTCTACTGTAATTCAAACGATCTCGTCAGGTTTCACTAGTACTTCAGTATATATGTTCACTCAGACGATCCTCACACGTGCAATCTTCATAGAAAAGAATGCCGAGAACAAAGGAACTCGACAAGGCTTGTCTTGCAAGAATGAAAACTTTTTTATTCTAATCGATAAGACTTACGCCGCAAGCTGTCAATCAATACTAGACAAGCGAACCGGTTCCCTCTGTCTCGTCGACAACGACAACGATATGGACAAGCCTTGCGCCCCAGTGGGAACCAGGCTTTATGTCTAGCACGCTTAAAACCATAGGACAATATTAACCTGACAAGTTGACAGGGAGGTTCGGCCTATAGGACATATTCTCATCTTTTTAAAACATCACAATACGTATTTAATATATCTGGGGTAGAATGTATTTCATATATACTGTAGCGAAAGTGGAGCATTAGCTACGGAGACCGCACTTAACCACGGTGAATTCTAAGTAATAACGCCCTTACGCCGCAACTTCATAACGCCCAATTAGGACTTGGGATCGCTCGGTATTTTTTAAACCTAGTGCTTCCCTTTCATGTTGAACGTTTTTTGGGGTTAGGGGAAAAGCTATGGAGTTTAGGTGATACACAAGTCATTTTGCGTTTTATTTGCTGTTCTTCTTTAATGTTTTTGTCTTCTTTCTTCTTACTTTTTTATCGCTCTAAGTCTAGTTTTTATCGATTTTTCCGTTTGATCTTTTTTGCTTTTTATTGTTAGTCTACGCTTGTGTATATGTAGTTGTTTACTCCTATTTTGATGTGATATTACCCTTCTGTTTTTAACATCAAGGATGTATCTTCTGTTTTCTGTAGCTCCTGGGAAACCACCATCGTTTATAACAGGAACAGCCATTTCCCCAGAATCCATCAGAGTAGGGTGGCAGGAGGTACCACGTGACTATGTATATGAGCCAGTGATTGGCTACGTTGTCTTCTACTTCATTTTACAACCACCATTTACCCCACACAACCTACAAACGACGCGGCAAAACATTACAATTCGCAATCTCGAACCGAATACGAATTATGGCATCGAGGTTGCAGGGCAGACAAAGAATGGCTTTGGTACCAAAAGTACCCAGATCTTAGTTACTACTAAGAAGAAAGGTGAGTCTTACTCCCTCTTTTCCTTGTCCTTCTTTGACTCAACCTCTTTCTTCTTTACCTGATTCTTTTCTTTATCTTCCTCCTTCTTCTCCTTCTCCTTCTCCTTCTCCTTCTCCTTCTCCTTCTCCCTCACCTCCTTGTCTGCCTTGTCCTCCTTGTCCTCCCTGTTCCCAATGCCCCCTTTGCCCCCCTTGCCCCCCTTGTCCTCCTTGCCCTCCTTGTCCTCCTTGCCCTCCTTGTCCTCCTTGTCCTCCGTGTCCTCCGTGTCCTCCTTCCCCGTCCTCTCCGTCCTCTCCGTCCTCTCCGTCCTCTCCGTCCTCTCCGTCCTCTCAGTCCTCCCTGCCCATCTTCCCCAATGCTTGCTTCTCCCTTAACTCCCTCCCATCAGTATATTTGATCTCCATTTTCTTCTACCTTGTCCTCTTACTTTGCTATCTTAAGATTCATTTAACTTGAATCAACACTTGCTAGTGTCCTTTTATCAAGAAAAGCAATTTTATAGTAGTGTAGTCTACCCTGATCCTATTTAATGAGAGGTATAGTTAAAATTGAAAGTTTTTTTAGATAATAACGAGATATAAGTATTGTGATATTCTCCAATAGCAAAAACTGAATGTGATATGATGCCTCTTGAACAGAATTGCATTTTATGATCACATCCCGCAGCAGAGCTCGGGTAGTGTTCCCAGTCAGAAATATTATGATCATTGTTAACTTTATAATAATTGTTATGATCTCTATGATATCGGCGCGATGTCTCAGTGGTTCCGTCTGCAGCTTTGAGTGCAGAAGGTACTAGGTTCAAATCCCATTCAGGGCGATTTGAAAATTGCCTGTTTCATCAATTTGTAAACTGAGCCATCAAGCTGGCCGCCAACTCAGCGGGTCATCCTTCTGGGGTTGGCAAATGGGAACCAGTTCATACTGGGGTCAAATTGTGGAAACACAAGGAAGAGCACTGGCGCCCCTCCCTGCCTTCGGGCAGAAGCCATACGAAAAGGGAGTCTTCGGATCGCCCTCGACTGCGGTCAAACAATTTGATTTTTTTATGATCTCTATTAAATTCATATTGATCATGATTAGCGTCATTAATATAACAACGTCTCAATTCACATTCCCACACCATAGGCTTTCATTTTTCGTTGCCACAGGCGTTTGTAAATAATGTCTTGTTTGTTTTTGTTTATAGCGTGTTGTTGTCAGAGTAAATCGTTGATGGTAGATATTTATCATGTCTTGAGTCGTAGTCTTTTTCGGAGCTACGTTTCGAGAAAGACTTCTCCCATTTCAGGCTGTTGGACTCTGAACTGTTTCGCTGAGTAATGTTTCGCTGATTTATGTTTCGCTGATTTATGTTTCGCTGATTTATGTTTCGCTGACTTATGTTTCGCTGATTTATGTTTCACTGATTTATGTTTCGCTGATGTAAATCGTATTGGGTAACATAAAAGTGATCTTTTAGTTTCTTCCATATCCCTTAACAGTTCCTCTGCCCCAGGCGCCAACAATTACTGAAGTCAGCGTCATCTCGCAGAACTCCATTAAAATTTCGTGGCGTTCGGAGGATCGCGAAGTTAAGGAATTCAAAATTTACCTTGTTGGTAATGACGGTGTAAATATCACAAGGAGACATAAAAATGGTCGCGCGTCGTCAGATATGCAGTACTCCAAGGTCATAAAGAACCTCAGCCCGTACACAAAGTATGAGATCCGTATCTTGGCGAAGAAGAAGAAGTACGGAAAGGAGTACAGAAGCCCTTACTCGAAGGAGCAAGTTGTTACAACCCCAGAAGGCAGTAAGCAAACACTTTAATTATACACTGATCGATTGTTATTTTTGTTTTGCGTGGAGTCTCCTGACTTTAGAGCGGAAGATGTTGAATCTGTGAGAGAACAAAATTTTAGCACAGAACGGAACCTCGATGATCCATGTCACAATCATCAAAACTACAATTATCGAAACCACTATTATCCAAAACTTTGTTATTCGAGGCTTGATTATCTAAACCTCGATTGATCCAATTGTAAAATGTGACTGATATTATTTTAATTAAACAATTTCTGTATTTATTAAATGTTCAAACCTTTTTTACGTACCTGGAATGTAAAGAACATCTATTTGTCTGATTAGCATCGAAGAATTGTCAAGATTGATTGTTGCGGGATGTCTTAGTAGAACCACAGTTAAGTGCATCCTTAGTTTTTGCCCGTATTGAACGACTTTTACTGGTAGGAAAAACTTGGCATTACTAGGGTATTTAATTTATTATTCGTACCTCATATTTCAGTTTTTCTATTTGGAGTGGTAAGCTCATTGTAAAGCAGTATGGGAGTTGAAAGTAATAATGATAAGTGTGTCGCCTTGAGGAACTCCATCAACAATGCCAAATTTCTGTTTTAGCGTTACAGTAAATGACATGTCGAGAAGACGTTATAACGCAAATGGCTAAGGTGGTTAGTGGCTGAGGTGTTTATTGCTCTTGTTGGTAAACTTGTTGGGGTGGTAAAATTGTTGGGGTGGTAAACTTGTTGGGGTGGTAAAATTGTTGGGGTGGTGAAATTGTTTGGGTGGTAAAATTGTTGGGGTGGTGAAATTGTTGGGGTGGTAAAATTGTTGGGGTGGTGAAATTGTTGGGGTGGTAAATTGTTGGGGTGGTAAAATTCTGTGGCAGAGACAAGGATGAGTTTCAAATACTGAGGTAACTGTCCTGCTACGGTATAATTATTATCATCTAGAATTTTATCATAGTTTGGCAGTTTGGCAGAGGTCAAATAACACATTATTTAGGTTTATAGGTTAAAATTTTAGCACGTAAGACTGGTTAGTAAGCCTGGTATCTTTTTAAGGTTATTTTTTGAAAACTAGGTTATCTGGACTATTAGATTTATTATTTTCTAATAAGAGGGGTATCACGACTTGCGCTATGCAGCGGATGAAATATTATCTTATATTAAAAGAGTTACAGAGGGCAAATATTAGCATTGTCACGGGCAATTTTAAGGTGGTGCCAAAGTTTTCATTTACCCTCTTTTCTTTAGAACCTGGAGCGCCAGAAAATCTGGAATCTGTTTTTAAGGATCAGGATATAGTTCTTCGATGGCAGAAGCCGCGTGCCATTAACGGAGTTCTCCGCAAGTATGTCATTCGAGTTAAGGAATTACTTGGAGACAAGAAAGCACCCACATCTGTTTATGACGGCGACAGTACATCCACTAAATACAGACTGAAAATGTTGAAGCCATTTTCGAATTACTCAGCAGAAGTGGCAGCAGTAACGGTAGCCGAGGGTCCTAGTACTTCAATAGATTTCACTACAGCGGAAGGATGTAAGTTATATGTACACATTGTTGTTTTAGCCATAACATAGTCAGTTTTTAGTAGACTGGTATTATAGGTAAAGCCAACTACTAGTTCTTGAAGAACAGAAATAGGTTGTCCACTTGTGACCCCAATACTTTTTGCTTGCTTTCTATCTTCCAACAGGTGATTACTTTATTCCCTGAATTAGCGCCCTGGGCGCCATTTTGAAGCCTGACCTGTTAGAGCGGTTGCTCTTATTCAAAGGTTCACTTATGCATATACCAAGAATCTCTACGAACCAAATTTCTTTTTAAGTTTTAAAAAATTTGATAACGTGTAAAAAAATATAAAATGTTCAACAGCACTGAAGCACGACAACAGTTTTTATTTCATGTATTAAGTCGTATTGTACATGATTTCGAAAGGCCCTTCGCACTTAATTGAATAGGTGTCTTAGCCAAGGGGACACTAGTTTAATTTTTTGCTGTTAAAATGGCGGGGCTTATACGAAGGTCTTGTAAGGGGAATCAAAAGTCATACGGCGCATGTCTTAATACACAAATTGTAAACTTTACAAGCTAGTCGCCACTGCAAGTTGAGTTTTTACTTGACACCACTCCATGACATATCCATGTCTTTAACGTGTGTTAGATAATCAATGGAATTATATTAATTCGACTCAAGTTTAACAGAAGAAAAACAGGTTCTAGAAGTAGTTTTTAGCTTTAGAGAATGTAACAGAAAAGGAGAACTGTTTCACCAGCCGCGTTTAAACCCACGCTACCTTGGCATGTTTGCTTGCAAGCCATGTCGTGACTGGTAACGGGTGCCACAGTTTGGCCTTTTGTTTTATTTATATAGACACCCTGATTATAAACCCCCTCTAATTATTATCCCCCTTTAGTTAAAGACCCCCCTTTTTGGTGCCCTTGATTAATTACAGACGGGTCTATAATCGGAGAAAATACGGTATACAAACTTGATTGAAATATATTTGGAGACAAGAAAAAGCACGCTGTAGGATAATTTGTGTCTGCTTGGAAAACGATTTAAGCATAATTGTTTAAGTTCTCCTGGTATTGAAGGATTTTGGGCTTGATTATTCTTTATGAAATAATCCATGCACGTACCTTCATTCAAAGGATATCAATTTATGGGTCAATAGGATCAGGTGGTACAACTCTTTGATCTCTACATGTTGTAGACATATTGACGTCCTCGGAGTTTTCACTGGTGCAATTAGCGCGTTGAAATCTGTTAAGCGATTCTTGTATTAAGTTCGTACCGGTAACACGTAGCCTCCACTGATCTCTATAAAGCACTGGATTGAGCATCTTTCGTCTCAAAGCGTGGTCAGTCGTTGAACGCCATTTTTGCCCCCATGAACAAGCTTGTAGACAATGTTACGTAACACTGCGGACCTTCCCGCGCTAGTTTAACGTTTGGGGTGTAGTATTCGTGACCCCGTTTTTCCGCTGTTGGAAATAGAGGAAGCTCGATCCACTCTTTTCAAAGCTTAGTGGTAGCCTCCCGGTATTCCTGAATTAATGAAGGCCATTTAGGATACCGTTAGCGTAGTTCTATAATGCTAGAAAATTGAGCCTTACGATTACGATTTTGAAAATGTTTATATCTTGGAAAATATGCTCAATTTTCATGTTGCCCTATTAGTAAGAACGTCAATGGCCAAAATTGAGAGTGTTTCCCCTTCCCAACACCGAAATATCACCTTTCAAAGTTTTAGATCTCTGTAACAAAACATTATTTGACGCAGGTTCCTAACGTAAGGATCCAAGGAATGTTAACAGAGTTTTGAACAAAGAGTTTTAAAATTCAATTCCTCTAGTTTAAACTACAGAATTTGGGAATCAGCCTATTCCAGGGTTGCCTTTAGATATCTGAAGTCAGATCGTCCTATTTCCAAAACATTTGATTTGTGACGTCATCACTTTCCCTCGGCATTGCAAGATTCAATCAGGAATGCAGGTTGGTACACATGTTGAGCAGATCAAGAATATCAGGCTGTTTTTGTGGAGGACATGATAGTAATTCTTGCTAATTGGTCCTTAATCATAGACATCATGCTACGTGGTACTCCATGTGAAGGAAAGGGTAGACGCATTGAATTATTAAGGTGTAGGTGCAAGTAGAACTTGGACAAAATGCCAACTAGTAACTTGTGCGGGAAAAAGGTAGAGGCAGTTATCTGATTACGGTTGGGATGTTGCAAATGTAAGTAAAACACGCACAAGATGCTACCTATTACCCGGTATGAAAGAAGAGGCAGTTCATGGATTCATCTATTTCGGCGTATGAGTGCTCTCCTGCTTGATGAGCTGGGTGACCTAGTCATCATTGAGGTAGAGTGAAAGTGACAGAGTAGACCACAGACACGTGTGCCTACGTGTTCATCAAGCATATTCAGCATGACATGTGTAACATGGGTTGGACATTCAAACTCAGGTACAATCCATCAAACAGGCTTTTAAAGCTTCTTTCTCTGTGATTTCCGTCGCGTAGACTGGATGAGCCCCGTGATTGTGATGAAGAGCAGTTGCTTTCCGCCGCTGAGTTTGAACCCGGGCCATTGGCTTTCAAAGCAAGCTTTTTAGACGATTCGGTTCGCAAAGGTAATTGAACTGGCAAAAAATGCTACCATATACCGTGTAAAGAGAGCTTCTGTGGAGAAAATTTGTTTCGGAGGGTCTACAGCTATCCACCCAAAAATGTTGTCCAGTGTCGAGTAACTTGAAACTAAGGCTAATACCATTCTTTCTAAGCTTCCTCCTCCCCAATTTTTAAGTATTTTGTTAAAGTTCAATGCTTAGAATATTTCTTTCGTTTTGACACCAGCAGCTTACCCATAGGTTCACCTTTCGCCAAGAAGAGTCTAGTTTTAGATTTTGTGTAACCTCTATTCCTTAGTGCCGAGTGAACCTGTCAATGTAAGTGCTGAGGTAAATGGATCAAGGATTCTTTTGCATTGGAGAAAACCCAGAACTCCTCATGGAAATGTCCGAGGCTACAAGGTATGTAGACAACAAGTTCTTAAGGACCGTATATTTTACTAGCTAGCGCTATCACCCACCTTTGTTTTTTTTGTGAGTGTAACCGTTCATTAGCTTTGCACATGAATAGGAAATTTCAGCTAAACTTGAAAGCGTAAACTGAAACATATTAAGTTAACTACAAAGCTTTATCGATATTGTTGAGCCGTTTTAGAACAGTTGTGTTAAGTGGGGTACCAATAATTGCCAAACATTTTCGGCGGACACTGGTCACAGTAAATGACCACTAAAGGAGGCAACCTTTTCTGAAGCATTGAGGAGATAAGATTGTAATACCCCGTCAAGGACGTGCGCACGCGCGCGTGTGTTAAGCATTTTCTGTCATATATAAACGTATTCTCCATGTCACAATTTTATATTTTTATATTTGTGGCTTTTCGTTTTCATATATGTGGCAAGTAACAAGGATAACGTGTTTCTTCAAAGACGCGAAATAGATCCACTGTGTCTTTCGTTGTTAATCCACTTAGTCTGTCGTCGTTAATCCACTTAGTCTTTCGTCGTTAATATGTAAGGTTCTACGTCTAGGGCCCAGAAGACACAGAAATGTGCAGCGTAATTTACTGGGGAACGAATTTTGTTCTGCCCTAAGGGGGGGGGGTGTACGCAATGGACTATTGTGGAAAAGCAACTATCTGGTAGTTATCCAAGACAATGAAATGTGATGAATGGGGACTGCAGTAGGAAAAGCAATTTATTAAGAAATTCTGTGGTATATTCGTAGGCACTTCAGCCTTCTAATGCACCAAATGTGGAAGGAAATATCTGTCGTGTATTGGAAGTTCTTCACATCGATAATTCCGAGAAACTCATCTGTTGTGATTGACTTTGTTCTAATCTTTTTGACTTGAAATTAAAATACTAACCCAACGCAAATGTAATAAACATCTATAGGCAACTGTCTTTCGCAACTGCATTTTTTCCATTGCGTCTTCAGGGAGGGGGTCATTCGGCCCTCCCATCAGAATGATAGAAAATCAGACTAACCGACTTTATGAAAAATGTCTTCGTCTCTTATGGCTGGTTATGATAATTGTCACAATACAGCCGAAACAGGTTATCTTAGAAATCGAATTTAAATATTTCTAGAGAAATAACTCTAACACGCATACAGAGCAATGCCACAGATCCTTTACCCTTTGGAACCCTTCCCCCTTGAGACTTTACTTCGAATGCCGCTGCTGCTGGTACCTTTAACAAGAAGACATCAGCACACTAACGGCAAGTCGCTTTTGAACTTGTAGGTAATGTTTTTCGGTTTCAAAGAATACTACAAGACTTTCTCCGACAAGAAAGAGACGTTTATCCCAGTTAGCAAAGAGAACCAAGCAATCCTCGATGTCTACCCTGGCACAAACTACACCATCAAGGTCACTGCAGAGACTGCACGAGGTTTTGGAAACGCAAGTGCCCCAGTTAACATTCTGATCCCGCCACAACGTAAGTAATAGGCATTTAGCTATAAATTGTGTTGACACCTACTTTCTGTGCATGCAGGAAGAAGGTGGTGCCTCTTTTCCGCGTGCATTTTTTTTGGTAAGTACATGCTTTCCTTTCACGTGTTTCCCGCTGTCTTGTGTCAGTCTGTCGGCCACTACGATTGTTGCAGCGCTCGTCAGTCTATTGGCTACCGCTGCTGTTTCTATGTCCAGCCTTCTTCCCCACTGTCAATATTGTCTATTCCATCTTTGATGCTTGAAGTGTGGAAGAAAAGCTGAAGATTACAAATTAAAAAATATTGCGATTCAAATGTTTACAGTATCAAGGTCTGGAAAGTTCCCAATGGGTATGCAGAAGGGGTGCTGGTGTGAACTCCATATACTGTGCTCATTATTGTCAGTGGGTACCTAAAAGATGCAGTGGATTAAAAGGTGCTTACACCGAATATCAAGTGTAGCAGTTGTATGCGTAGCAGTTGTATGCGTAGCAGTTGTATGCGTAGCAGTTGTATGCGTAGCAGTTGTATGCGTAGCAGTTGTATGCAGCCAGAGGAAGTCAGTGCTGGTGAGAGGAAAGTTACTCTTGATAATGCTGAATATGAAGTTGTGGATCAGTTTTGCTACCTTGGTGATATGCGTACTGCAGATGGTGGTGCAGAAGCAAGCTCAGTGATGCGAGTTAGATGCGGATAGAAAACGTTTAGAGAACTGCTTTCCCTTTTATCCTCCCGCATTTTCTCCCACAGATGAAAGGTAAATTATAAATTGCCTGTGTGAGAAGTGGGATGCTCTATGGTAATTAAACCTGGACTATAAATGAGGAAGATCTTCGTAGAATGGAGCGCACAAAAATACAGATGGTTAGATGGATGTGTTGCACAAGGTTGGAAGATAGAATACCGTCTGTGGAGTGAAGGCATAGGCTGGATATAGGCAGCATATCAAGTCGTATGAGAGAGATACGACTTAGATGGTTTGTGCACGTGGAAAGATCTGATGATGAGAAGGGGCTCAGCAACTGTAGAACCCTTGTTTTTTCTGGTACAGCAAGACAGGGAAGACCGTCCAAAAGGTGGGAGCATAACATCACGGAGGACTTACGCAAATTAAAACCGGTTAAAACCTTGCTTTGGATCGTGCTGCTTGGAAAATTACTATCACGAAACCCCCGTCCAACCCATGTTAGCATGGAAAATGGACGTTTTAAACGATGATGATGATATGATGATGATGAACAGGAATATGACCTCCTTGATTTATATACGTTTAATGGAGGTAGTGGTCGTGTATCCACCATGTCGTTCAGGAATCAGCCCACATAAGGGCAGGGTAACCCTTGCCATGCTAGAGTTGTTTTCTACCAGCCTGTGCAGTAAAGTAGTACAAGTAGAAGACACAGTTCGAACAGACACTGATTCGTAAGAAACAGAACACGAATCAGACAGTCCAGATTCCGATTTGCCCTTTTAATAACACAACAGGGTATAAGTTTTTTTCTTTCCTTCTCGTGTTTCACTTTGACGCCTAAAAAGGCTTTGATGAACAACAATTGTGTGGCTACTCCTTGCTACTAAACAGTTTTGTTTTCAAGAATTACAACGAATCTTGTTCCCCGGTTTTAACACGGGCTAGGTCAAATCGTCATCTCCAAATTTTGTAAGCGGTTTTCATTAAGCCATTAGACCCAGGTGTTTGTAGACAAAAGGAATTTGTATTCACTACACGCCTATGTTAGCCTTTTGCATGCCTTTGAGATCTTTTTACTTCATCTTGAGGCTAAAGGTGGCCTTATGAGAGTGTTACTGCACTGACCACGTACAGCAAATAGTTCAAATTTTTCCAAACCCAAGTGGAGCCATGTACATTGACACTTAACCACCTACTAAAGATCGGGTACTTTTTCTTGATTATGATCCTATTAGTCTTATATTTCTTCATTTCTTTCCCTTTCAGCCCTGGAGCCACCACCGCAACCCGCTGTATATGTGGACTCAGTGACATCATCGACCGTTACTCTCAGTTTGCTGAAATTTGAAGGCCGCAATGGAAAATTGAGGTGAGAGTGTTTGCTGAAACAGACGTAAACAAATTTGATTTTAAATACATTTTTAAATCCAGCATGATTGCTGCCTTTGTGCTTGCCTTTCTATTCATTTGTTTGTTTTCTTCCATGCTCTATTTCCTACTTTATTAGTTATTTTCTTACTTACTTAGAGTTTTTATGATTGTTCCCTGTAAACACTTTTTGTGTGCCTTATTGCTTACGTCTCTGATCTGCTCCTCTGGTGTGCTCCTCTGGTGTTCTCCTCTGGTGTGCTCCTCTGGTGTGCTCCTCTGGTGTGCTCCTCTGGTGTTCTCCTCTGGTGTGCTCCTCTGGTGTGCTCCTCTGCTGT
>JAAAKL020009033.1:0-15410 GCA_010016065.2 Carybdea cf. marsupialis auct. non (Linnaeus, 1758)
AAGACATCAAGGTGTTTATGTCGTCAAATTATCGACTAACTCAGGTATTCTGGATATAATATCCTCAGAAAAGACCACCTTTCCCAATTTTTGATCATTAGGAACATATATAGCAAGTGTTTTCCATATAGTCATTACCAGACATCCACTAAGTGATGCATAAGGTCAGATTAAAGACTCGATCTCAGGTCACAAGATTGAATAATGACCGTTGCTGCAACAGAAAAGTGCCATTTTCATTGTAAAATATTGCTGCTGTGTACTGTCTGCTGTGTACATCAATTATTGTTATGACTTCTTAACACAGTACACGGCAATGATAAATGGAATATATTAAAGTTTAGGAGGAAACGTTAAATTATTTCAAATTTTCGGATGGTCTCCAGTCACAGCCTCCAGTTGCATGTTGTCCAGGCCTGTTACTGAAAATAGTGACACATCACAAAGATGTAAAAACTGTTCATAGATTCATAGCAAACTTTTACATTTTATAAAAAGTATTTTTGGGAGGGACGGAGAATACCTCGGGAATATGTATCTTACAACTGTATCAAGCATTAGTAGATACAAAGTTGCTCAAGGGTGGGTTAAACCACTTAATTTTTTGCCTCTTAATTTGTCTACTTGTGCATACATGTTCCTTATTTGAATTGGCAGATTTTTGGCCCAAATCCGTCAATGCTTCCATGCTTATTCTTATGTACCTGATTGAGAATTAACTATATTTTCATCTAAGGTGCGTCTCGATGTGGTCTAGTTTATAGTTGGCTGGTGGTTTGATAGTAAGTGAGCGTTAATTGGTGTATAAATTTCGGGGAATTTAGGGTACGGATACGTCATTGCCATCAGACAGATTTATAATGACGCTAAGATAATTCACGACCTTTAAGTTGGCTTTGGTTATGATTTTCAATTCCGTAGCAGATCCACGGTTCTCCCGGAACTATTTTTGATAATGACAAGGCCATGGTCTCTGTAAAGGCCAATATTGCATCTTGGAAACAACATTGTGAAGGAACCACTGAAGTGTAACCAGTGGCGGTTTCGAAGGGTGCGGGGCCCTGGGCCGAAAAAGTTGGGGGGCAATGACGTCATGCAATGCAAAGAAAGTTGAGACATGACCGTAATGCAGAAGTTCTTGAGACACTACAGTGGGTATAGTTTCAAGTTTTCACTTACTTCCTTGACATTGGTATGTGCAGTTATACACTCACTTTTTTCTTGGCATTGAAGCGAGGGGCCCGCTACAGGTGGTGGTCCTCAGCCATGGTCCTGTCGGCCTCCCCCTCAAACCGCCACTGACAGTAACATTACAAGCTCACACACTTCTGCTCGGTCTAAGTTACCCATTGTAACGTGGAATACCCCTTCCCCGTTTTGTTGATGTTTATTTATATTTATTGGAGATTAACGTAAACGCCTTTGTTACTGATTCTGTGTCCTTTCATTTGTTAAACTCTTTCAAGTCTAATTTATTAGCTCGCTTTGTAGAAAATGCACTAGCTCGCTGTTCTAATTTCCTTTTAGATTGGTTAATCTATCTACAACTGGGACGATTGCCAAAAATTTCTTTACGATCTTTGAGTTTGACTAATGAAGGCTTGTATGAGATTCTCTCTATTTTGAAATGGAGATTTAACCAAGTTGCAATACGTTCTAAGTTTTGGTTAACTTTCCTAACAGTTGATTGATTAGATAGATTATGTAACTTGACATTTCTCAGATGTTTGTTTATGTTCCTCATCTGATACTTGTGTATACACGAAGTGTATTTTGTTTTGTTTAAAAATACGGATGACTGAACTGATGAAGTCATACTCATTTTGTCTTGTAGTAATATCAATTGTAAAATCCGACTCTGTTTCTCCACTCTTAAGTTCTCTATTATCCTCAAGCTTAAATAACTACTGTCTGTTGTCTTAGTCATCTGTCGCACCTGAAAACATGCATTGCTCTTTTTAATATCGATGTTTGTGTTCTGTATGCACAAATAAGTAAACTGCGATAAAAATGTACAATAGTCTTGTTTTCCGTTGAAAATGGTCGATAAGAGCAAATAGTTAAATCTTACGTTTTATTTTGTCATTCCAGTCTGTATCAGATTAGACGTCCATAGCATGGTTATTTTGGATAAGTTTTGTAAGTGGAACACTCCACTATGTGGAATATTTAAGGTTTTTTCTAGCTTGGTCCACTCACAATGGTTCCACTTCATATAAACTTGTATGCGAAATATAATAATGAGAACTTTTTGCAATTTACAGTTAAAAGAACATAGAACGATCATATGGGCGTAAAATAACAATCATTAATGATGTTTATGAGAATACTGGCTGGATTCTTCATATGGCACGGTACCATGAACAGCTAGGCAAGGATTCTGATTATGAACCGTTTCCTTTAGAACAAATTGAAATTCTGTCTTGGTAAATGAAACTGGTCTTTTCTAGCTATCAAAAACATGACCTTTTTCCTTTGTAATTGAATTTTTCATTCACTGCATCCATAACTATGCAGTTTATCATTTTCCGAGATACTTGTATAACTGCTCATGGAACATAAGGTATTCTTTAAGAGATTCCCTAGCCCTATTATCTGCAAAGGATTACGATCTTTCAAGTAACGCGATTCTGGTAGTCTTGCCGATTAGCATCCAGCTTTGCCGGCATGGTTATGACTTGCCAATACATATATCATATACAAAATAACGCCTCTGTCTCTCTCAGCATCAACAGGTTATTACCTATCAAGTTTTAAAGAGATGCTAACATGATTTGTATTGATTGAAATAAATCACACGGCATCAGAGTCACGACTACGTATCCTTAATGAGCGCCGTTGAAGTTTACAGAGCATCTTGATTGGCAACAGCTAAGTTGCCACAGAGCATACCGGCTTCTTTCTAAAGGCCTCACTTCTCAAATAGCAACACAGCATTAGTAGTGTCGGCAGCATCTTACGGTTTTGATGATTTTAGTGTAGTGAGCACCGAGAAGATTATAACGAGGTAACGAATCTAATGAGGCAAAAGAACTATTAGTAAGCAGATTACTGAAATTGGTCAAAGAAAGGGAAATCGTTATGCGCCAAACTGATCATGCTGTTCCAACAACCGCACGCAATAAATTTTCTAAGGAGAGGCAAAGTTGGAGAGGCTTTGGCCGGGATATTTTACAAATCACAAGAGGAAAAAAGTAATATCAGGCCCTTAGCCCCCTAAAGCCAACTATTCTGGGATTTACTGAAATGGCCTGCGAAAGGGAAGAAAAGCGTTTTGAAGATGGATCTTGTTACTACTTAGCGACCTCCAGGAGTGGGAGTGATGTTGCCACACATAAGAGTACCAAATAGCAACCTTACAATAAAGGACATTAATAAGTCAAAAGAAAACTTAGGCCTTCTCACCTGCAAGTAAGGTGATAGCTAAGCCTTTTGTAATAAAATTGTCTGTTATAGACATTATAAGAGCAGTGTTTCACAATCTACTTTGGCTGTGAATCGCGAAAGACAAAAAAATTTCAATGACAAAGACCTTCCCTGGTTTGAATAGATAGGACTGAATAAAGTAAAGACACGCTAGTTAGAATGAGCAAGAGGACAGATATGCCAGTCTCAGCAAGAAAGATTAAAATAGTTTTATCGACAGAAGATATATACTCCTTTTAAGTAAATATATCAGATTTTTATCAATTTTTAATTTCATTTTCATTTTCTAAACATGTCACTGAATCAAATGAAAAACTCTAAAAAAATAATCAACCGAAAGCGATAAAAAGTTCTATTAACAACTTTTCGGATTTCATCTACTGTAAAAGTTTTTTGTCGAGATTATCATATATTTTCTCACGTTCATTACAACTTGTCATCATATCTCAGGATCAGTTCAAGAAACTTTGGCAGCTGCAACATTCCTGTCAATATAACGTAATGATGGTTTATTGCTTCTCTCTGATATCAGCTTAAATTCAAAGGCACGCAAGGCATCAATATTAACTTTATTTAGGCCCTAGGAAGTTACTTTTTCCCTTTTTGATCACTGTTCCTAAGCAAAGGTGGTCTTAAGCGTCTTCACTCATATTAGTTTTTTCTAATCGGCTTCCAGTCGGTAGATGGCGAGCTCATACCTTGAAACTGAATCGATGTTACATTTAATAAAACGAATGGAACATATTATCCTGATGCGAAAGGCAATATATATTGTAACGTTACCCTTGCCTGGTCGCATCATGATAACTCGAGAGAAAGGGGAATCCCCTTTATTATGACGTAGCTAAATAGAATTACAATAAAGAAGTATCGATCAGCATATTGCAACCGTTACCTTCAATGAAGTAACGGGAGTATCAAAATAATCATGTAGAGAGAAGTTCAGGTAGACATTAAGAGTGATGTAGAAAGTGGTTTAAGGATTTGAAGAGGACTAGAGCACTTGATTACACAGAAAACTTTCTAGACTTGTTATTTGGTTATTTATCTGAATTCCTGCGCTCAGCACTAAGGTTATTATTTTGGAACAGTTCCTTAGACCGCTACAAAAATTTTTGATTTAATTTTAATCATTTATCATCAAGTACCACAAGTCTCGTTCAAATTAAGAACGTTCATTACAAACAGAAACAAATTAAGAAAATGAAATTACCCATATCAAGTACTAATAAAATAACGATACGAAACACTTGCGCTTGAACTCGAGGTTAAAATCTAAAATACAACTTTTCATAGTTTTAGTTTAAACTAGCTACGTTGTTTGACTCAAGTACTTCTTGTGGAGCATCTCTCCGCATAATGCTGGCAATCTACTCCAAAGAAACTTTTTTTTCTATCGCATTCAAATTTTAGGGACTGCGAGTTTCATACCTTGACCTCTAAGATTATAATTTGTTTTCCTTAAATTACAGTCTCAAAAATGCAGTGCACCAATTCCAAGTAAACGTTGATACAATGAAATAAGTTAATGGTAGATTTGTCCCTGTTTAGGATTACTGACTGTTTAAATTGTTAAGATTTGTTTATATGGAATAGATTTTCCATAGCCTAGCAATGTTCTCAATTCATAGTAATTTTCGTTTTCTAAACGATTACTTTGGCCTTCTTCTGTTCCTAGAAGAAAAGGGCTGCAATATCCCAAGTGTGGGAGTATAAATGTTTTGTACATAGAATTTTTTTTTTCTCGAGGAAGAAAATTTTTGTTCCTAGTAGGTGCTGAAGCCTTGTTGCATGCTTAAGAAGTTACCTGACTTGAGTTTTTATAACTAAGGTCATCATCTAGCGTTACGCTCACGATGTTATTTTTGTCAACCTTAATGGGAGCTTTAAACATTTAAAACTCGTACACATATGTACTTGGGCCAAGAGATAAGATTCATGTTATTTTAAGCTGTTAAGTGAAAAATATTCACTTCCGCGCGAACTTTGATGATGGTAACCCGAATTCAAGGGAGTTTTATAAATTCGAGAACGATGGGAGAGGCATCTACAGTATAACTTGTTGTCTGGTCGTCATACAGCGCACGTGCGATGTTTTGGAATGGAGTACATTCAAACATTCACATAGATCTTAAACATATATAAATAAAGATATCATTTTGAAACTTTCATAGGGTCTTGACTCTGAAAAGTGCGTTTTGTACTGGTCACTTCTGATCCAGAGTTTGATCTGTAAATTTTGAGAGCTTTTGCATTCACCTATTTCTCATCAAAATCGTTAGTACCCCAGTACTGAATTTCGTACTTTAGTACTATTATTTGCCATTAAAGTATTAGTTTAGATTTAATTTCGTATGTTTTCTTAGATTGATATCTTTTTGTATACAAAGTTCGTCAGTCAACGTTTCAGTAAAATTTTGTGTTACTTTGAATTTTTCCTTCTAATTTTCCTATTTTATTTATGTAAACTGTTAAAATTTATATGCTTTTATAAATTTTATCATTATGTCAACATAACATTATACCCGGTCCTAAATACAGAACCATTCTACTTAAATATACAATTTGACTCTAAAAATATCATATTACCACAAGTTAAAATGCAAAAAGTGAGATCGAAACAATTTTTTATCAGCAAAGTACCACTGTTACGTTACGCACATGCTTAAACAAAAATTCAGAACATTTTATGCCCCAGGTAGTAAGCTTTGTTCCAATGACATTCTCATAGCATGAGATAAGATAAAGGTAAAATAGCTGCAGACACAGGAAGATGTCTCTTGTACACAATCTGATACATTTAAGCTTATTATTGAAACTCTCTTTATTACGAGTTCTGCAACTTTACACCTGCATGGATGCAATGACATGAAATGGTGGGTTTAAGGGAATATAGAATAGGGCCATGGTCTAGGTTCCTTGTCCTCTACAAGCCCTTGCGCTTGAATGAAAGGAGATATAACACTTAAGCTTGTATCTGTCTATCAATCTCGTGTATAGAAGTGCAAATTTGTAAACTAAGACAACAATCTAAAATGGAGCTCCTCAGAACTCACTGTTGTACGATCCCGTTTCAGCTGCATTACCATGCATGATGTCACAGGGCCTCTGGAAAATTTATTCGGCCATATGCTGCCCATCTTCCAAAACTGTTGCAGCCCACTTTCTTATTCAGCGTAATAAGCTGCTTAGTTCAAACTACTTTAATCGTTTTGGTAGGGTGGAAATTGCAAGCTATTTTTCATTCGTTTATGTTAAATCCGTGTGAATTAGACAAGTGGAAACAATTCCATATTCCCTACTAATTATACAGTAGTAGATTTCATATCAAATCAAAATAACTTTAGCCTGTATTGGATTTTGTCGATCCTTTAAGTTTGATCATTTTGTGAATCAATACGCAAACTTAACTTTTTAATAACATAAAGAAGCTATACAAGTGTTATTTATGCCAAAGAGGAAGCAGATTATGTTGTGAATCTTACACTTGATAAAAGCACGGTATTTTTTTGTCCTATAAAATTTAATAAAAATCTAAGGTAAGCCACGAAAGAAGATGGTCGTGACCAATGGTACTAGTACTGTAGTAAATTTAACATCAACCGATTTCAAACATCCTTCAAGTCACCGTTGGTTTGGAAAGAAAGGTCTTTAATGATGTGAGCATACATTTACGTATTTGCGATCAATTTAAGAACGTTTTTGCTCTATCATAACTTGGCAACTAATTTACTACGATATTGGTGAGATATCGTATCGAAGGATAAGAACAGCGTCGTCAGTCTCTTCGCGTCGTTGTTGGTTGAATATTCTTCAGCTGTGTGATCTACAGCCTCTGTCAACAGCAGCAAAGGAGGTCAGCATTCACTTTAGATATTCAATGCACCTGCTAACTGATGAACATTTAATTCACTGAGTTCTTATTGTTTGTCGGATCTTAATTGTAACAAAGTGCCTATTCTATCTGCGCTACATTGCAAGGAAAGAGCTTTCCTAATCAATCGAATACTCTGTTACACGTGGGTCCATTACTCTACGTTTTAGATGACACAGTAACTTAATGGAAGACGCTCACTTACTACAGCAGGAATGGGTTTATGGCTTGGACTATTACTATCTGTCATATCGTTGTAAAAGTATGGTACAGTAATTTTTTGAACTGTATTTTTGATAACAAAGCCGGGGAATTGATCCACCTGCTTGAACAGAATTCTCGCACTGTGCCATCTTCCTCACCAATTTACCGAACATATCACAGACTACAACGTACGTATCATTTCAATATGGCCATATCACCTGCTTTGTAAGAGAAAGAGCAATTCGAACGGCTTGAGATTGTTAGTTAGTCAGAATTTGCTAAGATGGCGAAATGTGCGTGCTAACAAACATTAAACGGATACAATCTGATCAATTCTACATTAATACTTTTTTTCGCGGGTAGAAATGCAAGGGACTGAAACTGACAAACCAGAATTGGAAACAATTGCAGAGGAGAACTTGTTGAGGTTTAATCGCTTGACTAAAGCATGGATTTCACAATACTTTGTGCTAAATACAAATGCGGTTCTGGTGTATTCACAACATGAGGATGTTTCACTAGGAGCGCCGAAGGAGGTATTTACGATGAGCAAGGTTGCAGTAGCTATTGGTGAGATGGATGAGATAAAAAACCATTTCAACAGACGAGTTTATTACATTAAGTGTGAATATGTCTGTCCAAACAAGAAAAATCCGCTGTTATTAGGCTGTTACTCCGAAGAAACAAGAAATACCTGGGTTTCATATCTTTTAATTCCTGTTGCGGAATTTATACTCTCACTTCCATACAGAAGTACTGCAGGAACCCACAAGAAGAAAAGGGAGCTTTTTGGTCAAGGTAACCTGTTCTCATCGTCAGGCTCAAGGTTTCCACCTAGATCTTTATCCCTAAATGAAGAAATGGAAGAAAAATCAAAAGGAAAACACGGGGGCTGGCTTTTAAATCGACTTGGCAGAATTAGAGCTAACTCTTGTCCTGTGGAGCCGGCGTGTAAGGAATCAAATTCTAAATAGATTATAAAATTCTGTGCAGTTGGAAGTAATGTCACGCTATATAAAATTAAAATGTATGTATCAAGAATGGGATTTAATCTACAATAGTAACAAGGAATTTTTAACATTTCCATATAGAAGAAGACAGCAATTCAGTTTTGTTGCACGTAATTTTTGTTGATATAACAATTGTTGGCAACATATTAATGTATTTTGATAGATAATGGTAAAAGCTTTATTTTTGGTATAGGAAATATAATAACCAATTATTAGGAAATATAATAACCGAAATTAGGTCCATAAGGTTACATTTTTGTACAGTGCACAAGTGCAAAGTGGGTTCTATATTTATTGTGCATTAAACAAGACAAAAGCATCGCGTTACTTTTCACTTCTTAAAATACTAACTGACAAAGCTATGGAGACGTACTTTACAAAGGGAGAAAGGATTTAAATGAAATTCAACAAAAGGTATTTAGGATAAACACACACTTCAAATATATAGTACGTGAAAATGCTCGTAACAGAATTAGAAGATATGGTTGTAAAGATGTCGGGTTTGAGGCATCGTTCAAAAATCTCATGCCATGTAATAGAATTGTACCCTCAAGTTCCTGCTCTCTAACGAAATGCCAAACTGTGCCAATTTTCTGCCTTTCTGTAAACTTTCAAAGGTCCCAGGTGAACGCACACTTAGTTTTGTAAATTTCTTTATAACGTTATACCAACCTATTTGTTGTAAATTGCCTTTATCTCCAACCCAGTGGTGAGATCCGAGCAACTGCTGAGGCGTGCCTCTTAACATTTGTTACATAAATTGTAATTTATAGACAAATCTCTCTTGTTATTTGCTTGAAAAGTACGACAAAAAGAATTGGGCACTGTATCTGTATCCTCGACTATAATAACCGCCTTTTGTATCACATAACCTTTAATTTTAAAATTCTAAATTTATTAATCTAGTAATTTCAGGTGTGTGCTCACTATAGTAGTGATTTCGGTTGCTTAATTATGTGCTCTAAATGAGCATTTTAAAGCCGGATTTGCATGTCCAAACGAATTCCTTTCGAGGAAAGCATTTCCTGTAATAGTTCTAGATAATAAATATAGTATTCAGATATCGGTGTAATGTTTTCATTCTTCTTGATAATGTCAGAGAGGTGGTACCCATACTTAGGGTAAAAAGATTGACTTATAAATTTTCACTTACTTCATCAAACGAATGATAATAGAGCTCTAAAAGTGTTTACTTAATTGTAGTATAAATTGGTTTAAAAAAAAGCTTTAAGCACATAAGATCACCAAAATACGGTTTATTGAAGTTTGAAATGTATTTCCCACCAGTACCTTTGCGATGTACAGTACTTACGTTTTAGAATATATTTAACGTATCGTAAATGCTGTTTTGATCTCTTGCGCTCTGTCATGTACGGATTTATGCTTTTTCGTGAGTATCTGAGCTCAATAGATGCCCCACCATCTACACATTCACCTCATTTGTTTACTTTTGATTTGAAATTTTATCTACTTCGGGTTAGATCATAAAAATTTGTTGATCAATTAAATTTCAAATTCCTAAGGTTTGGAGGGTTTAGATCAATATTCTATGTTTGATACCAAATATTTAAAAACCGATGAAAAATTTTTCTCCTCTGATACTTTGAAATTTGATTTCTACACACACTGTCATTTTGATTTCCCTGAACCATCTTTTGCGCACAGATTTTGGGGATAAACCTAAAATTCGTAATTATTTAGCGCCTAGTTACTACTGGTATTTTTCCTACTTTAAGCTTTATCGTTTTATAATATTTTACTATGACAGACATACTCCTAAAACAGTATTCCTATAATTGTCCTGCAGTTGCGCTGTTTGTGCTGCGGGAACGAAACGTTTTGAGTCATATTTTTCAATTCACTTGATGCCAGTCATAACGATATTAACTTCATTTTGTTTATTCTGTGATTCAAAGCAGTATATCTTTTGACGTGGATTATTTCACAAAGCTGGCGCAAATTCGACAAGAAAAGCACTGTTTCTATATTTTCAATGCGTTCACAGTTTTCACCTGCCTAGTCGATGCTAATGCTTCACAAATATCAACCTCTTGGCGACTGCTTGTATTCAAACATTTAAAACTTCTTTCCACATTTTTCCTTGAAAATCATAGTTGCTTGAATAGAATTTATCCCTAAATGATTTTCCTACAAATCACTTTGAAACTAGGCAATAACAATAACTGTTTTGCGTCTTCTCGTCGCAATACCAAAGCGGGACGTCAACAGGTTTACATACATATCGTTGCCCTTTGTTGATGAGTTCAATCTTTGTACCTTAAAGACATTGCAAGTATAAGAAAATCTGTAGCGCTGTCATAAAAGCGGGCAACAAAACGTCAGCCTTTAACCACAAAATTGATTTCCTATCTCCTCCTCTAAGTCACACCAAAAAAACCTGCTTTTGAATTAATCTTGTACTTTTACCAAGCATCTCGCAGGGCCCCAGAATAAATGAAAACGGACTTTAAGCAACTATGGCAAAGGGAATTCTGGTGTAATCTGTATGAAAATACTAGTTCCTAACGAAGTTTGTTTTGAAAAGACCAAACGTCTGCCTTAAGCTGTCTGTCAGTTATTAATTTTTAAGATCATAGGCCACACAACTCGACATAGAATCAAGCTTTTATCACTAAAATGTTGGACTCAAATTTATTTTGGTTTACAACAAGTTCCTAATGAGCTTAGAAAGAACTTTAATAGCTACAAAATAGAAAAAGACATCTTTTCTGTCCTAGAGATGAAATCATTTTCTATATGAACCAAGCTGTCAAAATTTGATGGAAATCGAGAGTCTTTCAAAAAAAAGTAAAGAAATGCTTCTTTATGAACTTTTATTCTACAAGAACACAAATACCACAAATATTACAACATATTTTATTTTACACGGTCTTTTTAATAACAGGATAAAATTTTTTCAATTAAAAAAAGGTCAAGATGTTTGTAAAAAGCTAGGCGTACATTAAATTACTTCTACCAAGTCGCAAATATCCATGTAGTTTAGAAAAGGGAAATTTTAGCAATTACCTGATTCTGATCTGTAAAGATCGACCATGGTCATATTTCTAATAATATTTCATTTTTCCTATGACGTATAGGAAGAGTAAACCTAATTTAACTAAAAAAGTATTACAAATGATGACAAATTTTAATTGTAACCTAAAGTGACTGTAACGAAATTTCATAAATCTGTCGTAAGGTAAACTTTATTTATTTCTATTTACCTAATATAGGAAAGATTGTCACCAACGGTATTCGAATCATGGGCCTACTAATTCAAGGCATGCGCTCTACCAACTGCGCTGGTTGAGCCAACTGATCTCTAAAAAAATACTGGATGGAGCTTCCCATTGTTTCCAACAGCGACAATGTTTGTTCACGAGGACAAGTCCCCATAAGTTAAAATAGCGCGGGAAGGTCCACCATGTTAGGTAACAATGTTTATCAACTTTTCTTGATGGAGACAGAAATGCGACGACTGCCCTCACTTTGAGAAGGAAGATGCTTAATTTAGTGTTTTTTTAGAGATCAGTGGTTGAGCTCTACTGTTAACATGTTCATTCTCTTCAGTCACCACGTCAGCTCACAGGTTCCCCATCGCTCTAGCGAAGGACATTGACATCAAGCTCTATGCAAGATAGGGAACATGTAAACAATGCTAATATACTTGCGGCTCTATATTTCCCTTGACATCTTGTGAACTACTTTCCCAATGCTTTTGAACATTATCAATATCAAATATTTCAAGATTATTTCAACCCCACCCACTGGCTTCCTAAGCTTACTTTATAGGCAATTACGCATTTTGGTGGGTCCAGAATGGCCACCAATGGGCCAGGCGCTCAAGATGCGGTAGCTATGGTGAGATCTGGATCCGGGCACAGGTTAAGGCGATACTTGGTCAGAGTAACGTTTCTTCAATGTCAACTGGGAATCTAAATGTATGCTTACTGGAACACCTTTGATGGTCAATGGTACCAAGCAACAAGTCAAATTAGAGGATTACTGCGAACCACTACCTTATTGGACAGCTAATGTCGTGCAAAGGTTAAGGGGGTGACCCCAGATAGAATGCCAGTGTACAGCACTTGCCAAACACTGCTGGACCTCACGGAGTTTAGTTATGGTACAAACAAGAAGTCAAAGTTGAAGGAACGGAATAAAAGTGGCTGAGCCTCGCTCTTAACGGCTCAATTCCGCCTTAGGGAGGGAATACCCTGTTCTAAGAGATTGTCACGGTTTTCACTTCGCCACTGTCGTGAGAGTCTGTTTCAACTATAATTTTTATTGGAAAATTGGAACATGGAATATTTCGACGTTTTTTCACGATAAAAAGTTTCATAACATAATATGAGAGATGCAGGAAATGGATGAACGTTGACATGAGTGAAGGCAGATGATTGTACAAGGAAGGAAGGAAGATAAGGAAGGACAATTATTCGATGATATAATCTGATGATGAGAAACAAGAAAAGGGTGTTCCTATCATTTTAAATAAAGAAGCCAATAGATCTTTGACGGGAAATTTGCAATTTTCTTGAAGAGTACTTCTAATCGAATTGGCAGGAAGGTCATTTGTTTTGTCAATGATTCATGTATATGCTCCGATAACAGATATAGTAGAAAAAGAAATGGACAAATTCGGTAAATATATACATAGAGCGAAACAAAAGTGTTCTGCGACGAATAATGTTGTAACCATGTGCGACCTAATTACATGAAAATGTTCGAACTAGTGAACAAATCTCCTCCAACCTCCACGCCCCTGCCACATACACAATTGCATGTAGGGAATTTTACATGAGTGCTTATTCAAGGCAATAAAGAAATTACTAAGTAGACACAATTCAAAAGTAAATAGAGGTCTCAGTATTAGAATAGAACTCGTTATCTGTAAATACGGTACAGTACGTCATCCATATTTCATGCTAAAACAACAGACCGCATCTGGAAATACGGAAATAGTGTGCCATGTACATTTAATAGTAAAACAACAGACATGGGACACATCTGTAAATACGGCAACAGAACCCCAAGCATATTTCATATTAAAACCACAGACGTGGAATATTTGTGAAAGGGCGGTAATAGTGCGTCATGTACATTTAACAGTAAAACAAAAGACATGGAACACATCTGTAAGTACGGCAATAGAACGCATATAATTACTATAAGAATCGCAGAGAATGGAATGCCTCGTTTTAAAAATTGATATGCCCGACTTGCCACTTAGTGTAGATGCGGGTCTGAGTACATCTATGACTTTAACCATCGCCTTTCTAATAACCACTTGATAATCTAATAAGAATCATATGATGTAACGATTTGTTCTGCTTATTTGTTGATTGGCTTTTTAAAGATGTGATAGAAACAGCAACTGCATCAGGTATTAACGTAAAAGAGGGTAATTGATTACAGTTTTCGGAAGTTGTACCCTGTAGAATGTCTTCGACTATCTCAAACAACTTAGTTAACCAAATAGTGTCACAGCAACATTAACACGATTACTGAGTTGAAGATGCAAAGAAATGTCGACCGATTACGCGAATCTTAAAAACTTTTACACTTGAATTCTTTGAAGGTGGCGAAGAGAGTCTTGAACAATTTTACGATTGAATTCTCTGCACCATGTTTACTACATTTACTACATACAGTTGGCATACAAGAAAAACATATTAAAGCTATGGAACTAAAAATTGCCGCGTCAATTTTAAGTCAAGATTAAGAACTTTCAATTTAAGAAACGCTGGATTGAACTCAAATATGACAAAGGTTTTTAAGAAAACGCAATGACCAGTAAATTGGGTAATTATTTAACCCTCTCTTGTAGGCATGCCTCCTTTGGTAGATGTGTGTGTCGTTTAGATAAGTATTATATTTGTTTGCATATTAAGTCAAAAGTATTGCTCTTCGTAGCTTTACATAGATTTGCTTAGAAATAGGCAACTTGATTGTTTCATCTCATTGCATTGTGTTTTCTACTCGTACTTTTCAAAGGATTCAAAATTAACTATATATCGGTCAGCAATACGCTATTGTATCCGAGATTGGCTATAAATATCTTTGTTTACGAGCGATAGTGCCTGTTTGTCTGTCAATTAAACCCAATATAAAGAATATGACTGTTTATGTTTTTAATTTAAGAATCGTGTATTTAAGAATTGTTGAGGTTAATTATACGTAAAATATTATTCGTGTTTATCAAGAATCACGAGGCTTCATCGATTTATTTAGACTAAAACAAACTGTGACGCAGTTTCCAGTGCGTCTAACTAGGATTGTTTGCAAGGAGAGGTTTACGGCAAAATTTCAACTCTTGATACGTCTACCACTCTGGCCAATACAATTGGCTACGGTTCACATAGTATATTTCTCAATTTAGCCAATTAAAGATCGATAATTATCTCTGAGTCCAAAACACAGTGTAAACACATGTTTAGCTTACCCAATCTAAACTTTTAAAGTCTAGAACAATTTTTGCAAATAAAGGGGTCAGTTCAACTTTAAATGGAGTATTTCATAAATAGTTTACACAAAAGCGCACTATTCTTCTCTGTCTAGACAAAAGCACTTGCGTTTTTCTGTAAAGTTGCTTCAGTTAAAGCGCCGTAAAATTCTAATTTGCTTTCTTTCGACAACCAATGAAGAAGTAAAATGTAGTTCGATCCTCTCTTAAGTAATGGAAAAGTTATTTATAGTTTGATTTGTTCTGAATACTCTTTCTTCGTCGGACAAAACTGATAAGAATACAGTGCAGCCTACGTATGTGTTTCCAAATAAACCCACGATTTGAATAGAACCGGTGGAAACCGGAGGATCCTGCCATAAAAAGGTCTGCATTGAAGACAATATCGTTTCCGATAGTGGTACGAACTATTGCCTTTGCCATCCAGGCC
>JAAAKL020009034.1:0-15409 GCA_010016065.2 Carybdea cf. marsupialis auct. non (Linnaeus, 1758)
GGCCAGAGAAGTCAAGCTTGCAAGCTGCTTATAACTGCCCCCATAACCCTTGCTGGCCTGCGTTACCACCAGTGCACCGTAACCCTGGCACGGGGAGCTACTGGGGTACTGACTCCTTGCTCAAGGGAGCCCCAGGGATGCAGTTTAACGTCATGCCCATGACAAATAATTTACATTTTGTCTCCCAAAGTCAACATGACATTTTTATAAACTATTGTGCTATTTTAATTCAACTAATATTTTCATTGATAGCCTTCTATTTTTACCCTGGCAAAGTCGATGTTATGGAAAATGAAAAGTTTACTGTTAATGGTGAGAGTCATCATCTCATGATCGAACTCTTTCTTTAAATCCAAAACGTATTCCTGATTTGGATTTTTTCTCGCCTGGTCCTTTTTGTGAATTTTGAAGCTGATTTCTGCGTTATCTTAACTTATATCAATGAAACATTATTTAGACTTTTCTTCAAGTAACGGATCTCATAGATCATTTGACCTCGACATTAAATCGACGTTTTCTGTAGACGTGGGGTTGCAATGAAGTACTTTGATGGTCAATGAATGCCTATAGGGTGTCCCTAATAAATGAATGGAATTTACTGTTGATTTATGATAGGCTACTTGGGGAGGTAATCTACAAAACCTTATAACCCAGGAAAAATTCTCTTCAAAATAATACTTTTTGGAAAGTAATTTAATTATTTTCTATACTGCAAACATACCCTGCAATACGAACATTTGCAAGGACATAATAAAGACAAAAACCCCAAAACGTGGTAAAACTTGATAAAACTTCGTAACTTTGCAGTCTGCTCAGACAAATGCGGCAACTTTTCTAAAGAAATCTATCGTAATCTTCTGTACAATTATGATTGACTGATGAATTTCTTGATTGTATATGTAGCACTTTATTGCATAAATATTTTTAGAACTGTAATAAAGCAGATAGACCCTCAAATACTTATTCTCATTTTAGCTTCAAATAACTAAAATTCGCTTTGGTGCTTGACCAATTATATCCAAACCGTGCTAATATATTAAGCAAGTCAATCCCATGGAAACTCACCTAATTTAGTTTCACACCTTTTACTACAAATATAGTAACCTCGCCAGTAATTTTAAAAAGCTTTTCTAGAAGGTTTTCGTACGCAATTTCTTTGCAGTAGTAATCCTCTCAAAGCTGCACTGGAAGCAATATTATGAACACATTTGTCTCTTAAGTTTGTAACTAAATTGGTTTTTTAATTTTAACTGTGAGATTAAATACATAGAGAATCGATGCTCTATTATCATTTCCGTTGTTAGTTAATAACAACAGCAAGCTAAGCTTTCCTTGTGTGCTCAGGTCAGCTTCTAATGAACATAATAAGTTCGTGCACACATGGACAGATCCTGTCGTTGGTTTTGCTACTCTAAGTTTAGTATAAGAAAGTGTTATCTATCCTGATATAAGTCCATATAAGAGACCAAAGACCTGCTGCCAATGATGAACGATTTGGCTGTATTTGTTTATTGTAGAACGTTGTTTATTACTATTGAAAGTTGTTTATCTAAGCATTGAGAAAGTGGTGAATGACATTAAAAATGAGAAGAGTTAAAGATTTACGTTTACAGATCAATCCAATTGAATTAAAAATTTAAACAAGTTAAAGTATATATGAAAATCAAAGTAATAAAGGCCACTTGTAGGAAAAGTAGAATACGAGTATAAATTGACCATGTATAAAAATCAGTTTCGAAAAAAATTGTAAATGAAAAGAATAGATTCTTGGTAAGAAAGTGTAGTACAAATTTAGAATTGATAGAAGTTGCTATAAATGCATTTAGAGTAAAACACTGATAGAGAATTTGTTTATTCCTCCTGCCTCCAGCGTAACCCAATTCAACATAGACGGAGGGGGCGGCTTTTGGAGACCCCCTCCAGTAGTTGCTTTTGCCTAAGTTCCATTTTTGAAATAATTCCTAGCTCTGAAAGTTTCTGACAAAAATTGAAATTTGCTGATCGTCTCTTGACATACCCTGTAAAAATGGTACTCTAAGATTGCTGTTCGATGTGCCTATCTTGACTTCTAAAATCCTATCCCTGAAACATTATTTTGTGCCTTCCTACACTTTAAACAAGCATTTCAATCAGTTGGTTGTAATAACCTCTTACATAAGCATTTTTCAGATAATTGCTCTTGCCAACAAGGTATGAAAGAGTTAGTAGATAGTATTGTCATACTTTTATTTATATAAAGTAGGATGTCCTACGATGCGAAACAAGTGCGGGAAAAAACTTATTTTCACATAACTGTTGGCAAAAAGCGTTAAATTTGCCCATTGAATTAACTTTACTTCTGATAAGGTGATAGATACACTGGCAAGCAGTAAAGTATATTACGGCAAAAAGGAAACGATCTGTCAAAAAACGTTTCGTCTATTACACACTTCCTCAGTTCTAATTGAATTTTATGATGTTTCAAAATCTACAATCAAACTAAGTTTCACTCTCATTGAAATACCGTTAGTTATTGAAGGTGGACTTCAAAATTGTCCCCCTTCCTCTGCAACAAGATATATCTGAAGATCCCGTGTATAATAGGGTAAACAGATCCAAATTCCACAAAAATATTTGTAAACAAACAAATGCGATAGCTTTTCATGAGATGAAGTTCAGTGAAGTGAACGCTTTATGATAATATTTAGGCAGACAAATGGATAACGGCAGTTTTCTTAAGACGTTTCAGGTTAGGACTATGCTCACAACATGCACCGTGCATACCTAACACTGAGCTCTCATGTCAACTATGGTTAATGCAACAAGAGAGTTTGTTGTTTGACTAATGTATTCTAGGATTGCCAAAACATTTGGCTCGACATTATGCAGAAGTTTTGGAATGTGATACTGGTGAATTCAATAACTGTGATGTGGTTGCCAGTTTGACATTCTCGTAAGATAGTTTTAAAAAGAGATTTTTTCAGAGGCATGTTCATTAAGCCATGAAATCTGAGGGAAGCCCTGAAACATGCGCACTGCAGCTAATAGTGTAGTAAAAACTATCGCTTTCCCTTTCTGTATTGATTAGCGTCAGCTCCTACAAGGAAAACAAAACCAACTGGGGTTTCTAAAACCTAAAAACACTTTTAAGTAATGTGACCATGTACTTGCTTGAAAACCCTGATTGTGCGAAAAATACACGGATTGAGATAATAGGTCCTGCTAAGTCTGCTTTTCACTTATCCGTTCTACAATCCATCCACATCAAAGCAACGAAACCGATGCTTTTTAATAGAAAGGATTTGTGTTTTCATTGGGCCATTCCGTTAACCACTCAGTTCCACGTACACTGATTGGTCAAAACAACACCAATCCGGCAGTCAGAGTTCTAATTGGCTACTTTGAAAACACAGTTGGATATTAGGTTCATTACTTCCTTTTTCAATTTCATATTCTTACGATTTTGTATTCGGAGGAGTGTCATGCGAAAAAACTATTTAAGTACCAAAGAGTTTAGCTACTTCATGCAGATTTATTATTCTCTACCATCAACAACCATTTTTCACTCTCTATTAGTGGCATGTCAGCTTCTTGGATGTATCGACTCAAAGTAAACATGCCGTAATCCTGGAAAATCTTTTAGTCAATCTATGAAGGAAGCACGGAGGGAAACAAACTTCATGAAAATTGTTTCATTTATCAAGAAACGAAGAACTTATCCAAGAAAAGCCAACTCATGTCAACTTACTGAATGTCACTTGCCTTTTAGATCTATTTTAACGAGAAGATTAAGATAAAGCAATCAACACAAAATATTTAATTTGCACCAAACTCCGTTGAAGGAGTGACCGAACCCCGAACGTTTGATTAAATGTACTTTCTAGTGAAATCTGCTCTACAAGGATCAGCGACTAATAGCTGATGATTTGCCAGATTCGTAGTCCTTTGGTAACTTAATATCTGCACTAAAAAACTCCTGCCTCCGGATCAGTATTTTATTGTATTTTGTTTCTCAGATTTTACTAGTAACTCTTGATTATTCGAGCTATCTAGGATAATGGAGCCGCTATCTTTCCTTGCGGCTAGTCAGATATAGAAGAAACTGGCTTTGACCTATTCAAGTTTTGCTCTGCTTTACTATCATTCTCGACGTCAGCAGATTTTTGCTCGAGAGTTCCCTCCTTGGGTTCTGTTTGATATTGTTTGAATGATATACTGGATCCTTGTGTCGTAAAATAAGATAAAAAACTTCACGGTCAAGAAAAGCAAGATGAAATCTTTCCGAAAGAACGTTTTAACTTTGATGCGGATTTTGTGTAAAGGCTCGGTAAGGGATCTAAAAAGAACGACTGCAAGCAGTAATAAAAACTAGTTTAAATTTCCATTTGTGCTTGGACAGTATAATAGAGCAGGTATTTCTTGTAAAGAGCTGCAATGTACATCTCAAAGGAAACCCACTGAGGTTTGTAGACAAATTTGAGAAGACCGTCATTTGGTCTTACAAGATACCAGCATGAAACATTGGCTTCATAGCTACTTCACAAACATGCCAGAAATGTTGTAAAAAAAGTTTTTGCACAAAACTACGAACGTCAAATAAGGATAATCACCCTTCTCCAATAAACCAATTTTATACAGGTAATAGGATATATTTATTTCGTAGGATGTTGGAGATAACATTTCTGTGAGATCCTCAAATTATGACCGAGATGATTTTTAAGTTTTACAAACTTTGTCACAAATTTTGTACTACCATGAAAATTTATAAAATTAAAATTGCAGTAGTATATTATCTGTTCAAACACCAAAATTATTATTATCATTATCACCAATATTTATGATTGATTGATAGCACATCCAACAAAATTGGCGGGTTTTATACATAAAATTAGAAAACAAAATGATACAGAAAGGAAAACATATTCATACTATATAATAATATTTTCTTAACATATAAAAGAACTAATCCATAGATAAATATAGACGATAGTTAAAATTATAAAAAGATATAAATTAATACTTCTTTCTCAATTATTTCTAATATATTCTATTATAATAATGTGAAGCACTAAACGACTATTATGGATAACTTGAAATTAATTGGCAGTTAAAAGTAGGAAGAGATATAAATTGTTGTATGCTTACTTAATAATTAAGTGTTTCGGCACTTATACCTCGGCGAAATGACTTTCTATTCCGTTATGTTTGTTACAAATGACCGCTGAGTTATACAAATTTTTGTTGTCTTAATAGTAGGGTAGAAAGTGACCTTAGAATATATGCTCCAGCACTATTTATTATACGTAATGAAAGCACTAAATACTGAGGGAAATCAGAACCATCCAGTAACGTGTGCCTAAATTTTATGATTCTTAGTTCTGCTCGTCTTGAAATAGGAAGACAGGTCAATTAGACTAATATTCGCCTCCCTTTCTCGCAAATCCATTAAAACGAACCATGCACAAGCCTTCTGTGAGAACTTGGGATGCATTTGTTGGTATAAGGGCTAAAGGTTATAGATAGCACTTGTGTAATTAAGCAGTCTTGCTTAGAAAAAACAACAATTGTGCTGGCAATATCCTTACATTAGAAGGGAAAGATTCTTTAAACTTTTCATTACCGACAAAGTTCAATAGTGGAAGAATAGGAGATTGCATAAATGAGCTCTCCTTTGGTATGATGGACACCTAGTAGTTTTGTGCATGCTGTCCGCTCGATTTGATTATCCCGCGTGTGATCAGAAGTTTTAATTTTCTAATTCGTGTGCACGCGACAATTTCTGCATTGAAATCGATAAACATTTTGATTTTGAGGACTTCAAAGCAAAGCTACAACTTTAAGAGTAAATCTTCAGCCTTGCAATGACCTCTATAGCTTTTGTGCAATAGTAGTCAAGATTGGGAGTATTTGAGTGGATAGAGCACGTTGTATTGTCCTTATAATGAGAGTGTGGGAATTGCATTTTTTCTTGTAGATCAGTAACATAAAGATTGAAAATTAGAGGTCAGAAATGGAGCCTAGAAGAACGCCCAACTCAATAGTGGGGAAACTACATTGCTTGTCATCAGTCGGTACCACTTGCTTTCTGTCAGCAAGGTAATTTGAACTCCACAATATAAAAAATCAAGGTGATGCATTAAGTACGTAGTCAAACTTTAAAGTGTCGAATGCTTTGCCTATACCGCGAGCGCATCAGCATTACCTCTCCTTTCTTCGTTACGTTAATCAATGCATAAGGGATTCCTATAAGCGTAATAACAGTTGAATGGCGCCTTCTGAAGTAGGTTGAGATAAGAAGTACTTTCGAGTCTACCCAACTAAAGTATCATTCCAATCTTACCTGTCTCAGAGGGAGGTTTTGCTATTGAATACCTCATTTTTAATACAATTAATACAATTTGCATGACCCTTGCTTGCATGCTAAAGCAACTGAAAATCAATATGAGAGGTCTTAACGTATATACGTATATAATATCAAGATGCACAAGGGTGTTTTATTTCAATTCTACGTATTACAGTTGCCCCGTGCCTACTAGACACTCTTTTCATTCCCTGCCCGTGTTTATATAAAATAGCTGTTCCTAGGTTTCGCTCTATTGGAGCAACTTCAGTATCAGATAGATTATATAGGGTGATTATTGGTGCAGTGTATCTCAGATTGGTATCTAAAATTTATGGAAATTAAGCTTTTGCATCTAAAATTTTATTTAATACACTTATATATCAACAGACATATTTTCATTGTGTACAAATAACACTGCTTGCATTCAGAAGATGTTGCTGTGAGTAGGGGATCATCTAGCCGTTCAAAAACAGGGTAATAGACTTTGAATCGTGAAATTTCGAGGCTCTTCCAACTGACTTTTGAAATCACAGATTTTAAACAAATGTGGTTTCCTTTGAATCAGTAGAGTCTACGGCTCTCAGTAGAAGAGTAATTAACTGTTGTACGGTTAAATACTTCTTTTTTGAATGACCTACTAGGAATATATTGCTGTATAGTTGAGTGTTCTCATGTTTCTGCTGTGTACTTGGTCACACATAATGACAGCCACATGCTGATCCTGTCCTCTTAAATGCTGTTTGCAGTTAACACCAGGTGTCGAAATGCTGTGAAATACAAGATGATGTACACAAATATTGCAAATCCCCGTTGTAGGCAAAGAATTAATGATTGATGAGATGAAGTATTTATAATTCTTTAAACAATACTAAACTTGATCAGAAGCATATTAGGTGTAGGGGCAGCTACTGAATATTCAGTAAGGGCCGGGAACGTACATGATACAGCACTTAAACATCTCTTAAATACTGCGAGTTATGAAGAGGCTATCTGATGTTGCTAGAGAAGTACCAAAATGATTAAAGAAAGGTACCTGGAGGTACTGGGGTACTGGGGGTACCGTGCCTCATAATTATTTGCTGTCTTAAGTTTTTTGCTTTCTCATTCAGATCATGCGTTGTATTAAGCTATGAAACGCATAAAATTTGGTCCGGCGTAGTAATTCCACGTTGTTCTTGTTGATAAAAATAATGCTCTGCGATAGTAGGTACAGTGACGTCGAGACATGCACCCTCTCTGCCGTAAATTTTAGCTCTCACAGTTGCATGTCAGTTCGTAAACCAATACAAATTTGCAGCCGTGCTATGGCACTAAACTAATGTTGAACTGAGTATCGGAAAGGTATAAATGTGTTTTAAATTGCGGCTAGTATTACCATTCTACTCTTTACTGTAAAGCATATCTTTGCTAAGCATATCAGCAGGAAGGGATGGGTAGGATGGAAGTTATTAGGTCCCTCAAGGAATTGGCAGATGGATAGAAAAGCAGATAAGTAGTAATTTATGGCCAGATAAAAATGGAATGCCCACTCTAAACTTTTACTGTGTCTTAAGCCTACACGGACTAAGGCGAGAAGAGGCGTAGGAGGCCCTAGTCCTAGATGGTATCTGGTAGATTGATGGCATTCGCGACCTTTCAAATACTCAGATTACGTTCGGATGAGGGGTAATTAAAAATGTGAAACCCATTTGATATACAAACACAATCGATGCAGAAATGACTTTAAGGGGCGTTATTCAATGTTGCATAACTTGTTGAAATAAAAAAGTTTATAGTAGTGTTCGAAGCGTAAAGTAGGTCTTATTTGTTTCCATGGCAACTGTGTCAAAAAAAAAAAGGTCGGAACGTACATCTACAAAATATCTGCGGCATTTTAAATCAGCAAAACTGTTTCTTTCTTGTAAGATATGCTGTTATTACGTAGTTTATGGTACTTATGCATGCCATTCTCGCAAGGGGGTACCTTCCGTCAACAACTCAACGAGTGTGTTTATACTAAAAGTACATAACTATCATGCATCGATTTCTTTCCCCCTCCATTTTCTACCACTTAGGTTAAGCGGCATGGGGACACCATTCGACGATGGCCGATGCACTAGGAATTAGAATGTGTCATTTTTGTGTTACTTTTATTAGGCAAAGAGGGTAGCATGTGGTGCGTCACACAATAGCGGTTTTCGTGACTGCGGGCCCCTTTCTGAAAAGTCGTTTTTCGGAAAAATTCTGTTGCTCTCCATATCTTTCTATTGAAAGTAGTTTTTCCTATCGAAAGCAGTCTTTGTCTACAGCAAATTTTTCATCAAAAGGGCTACCAAAAATTTTTGTAAACAGTATGAATCTAGAGAGTGACAAGCACGTGTGACTGATTGAACATTTTTCATGCCAGAAATTGTTATTTCGTTTGAGATGAATGTTGCAGTTTATTCTGAAGTAATGGCCAATGAATCCGCAAACACAGTTATTTAACAAAGGAAATTAATTCGAAGCAAAAAGGTATTAAAACGTTTTGGTTACGGTCGATGAGTTATAATTCTTCTAACAGTTTTTATATCCTTATTTTCCAACTTTACAAGTTGGCCAACAATACATGGTAAATAATAACAGATTTGACAGGGTACCTAGGGGCCCTGGGGCCCAATATAAACGTGTCAAATCAAAATACGTATTCTGTTTGTGAAGTTTGTGATTTTTGGATACCATCTTGCTATTCTTCCCAAAATTTTGTTTGGAAGAGCCGGGGGTGCGGGTATGTGTCATGTATGACCAGTAGACAAGTGCAGCGATTACTCATCAAATAACGGTCACCTGAAACGAGTTAGAAAGTTAAAAACTCAACGCAGATATAAAGATTCAAGAATGTTACCCTTTTTGGTGGATACATTCATTTTTCAACACTGGCGCACACTTCCTCAATTTTTTCTTGTTGTTCTTTAATTTCGTGAGTATTAGTTAGGAAATATGCCTGTCATGCTTTAACAACATTTCATTTTTGACTCGTTTCAGTTTTCTCTTTTCCTTTCAGGATTTATACACGCGTCCTTGACCTTTTTACGGCTTGTTCCACCACTTTTTTCATATTAGAAGTTTTCTTATCAATAACTGACATATGAAATCCGTGGAGGCGCGGAATGTCTTGAGTCGCGATAAATTGCAGTGGATGATCATTCAAGGGCCATCGCTATTCTGAAATCATTGTTTAGACTAACTTTTGAATTAAGCCGAAAAAGAAATTTCTTCAAGACAAAAGAGCTTGGAACCTGAAATTGGTTTCATAACTTTCAGAACATTATGATGCAATGCAAGGCGTGGAAGACGTGAAAGGATGAAGGAAGCATGAATATTCTGGTCATACAGAGAAACCACGTAAAAGAAAAAACACAGGGTGCATTGCTATTTTTTTACCATGAATTTCTGAACGCTACTTGAGATACGTTGATTCCTTTCCCTTCGCTTGTTTACTCTGCTTGAAAGTAAAAAGTATGCTTCACATTGTAAAAAGGGTATTTCACTTTTTTTTCAGGCGCGGGACCCCTCCTAGCCAGCAAAATCGCGGGGCTAGGGCAATAGCCCCTCTGGACCCCCCTAAAAACGCCACTGGCACCACACAAACACTACTACGGTGATCAGTATTGGTTGACAATTTACAGTAAGATACATAGCAAGAGGTTGTTTCAATCCGAAATTTCACAAGCAAGAGCTTGTTTTGAACGTTCTGGTTACCTCTAAGGAATGCCTGACCTTTTTCGGTTTTACCCCACTGCAGGGACGTAGCATGGCCAGGGCTACATTATACTTATTACTCAGTGAAGTTTGTCATTCAGATATAAAAACTAGAAAGATTTGTTATCAATTAATCCAAATCCGCTTTCGAAAAATAAATATACTTTTTGGAATTTGAAGAGATGCGATCACAGCACGTCCAGAAGTTGAAAGTATCTAAACGTCTTTCAAATATATAATTCTTGGAATACCGTTGACTACCAAATCTTAAAGAAAGCTTGTTCTTTAAGTTTGAAAGTAAATAACCATAAAGCTGACAGTAGAGAGCCAGTTAACATGATTTGTGGCAAAAAAACATTTCAAAATAGCAAAATAGTTTATTATCATTGTACGTTTTGTGCACAGTTTGTGTTGTTAATGCGTTGCTCTTCGTGGTTGATATTTATCACGTCATCCTTAGCAAATCTTCGTTTTTCAAAAGAAGCTGATAAATTATTTGAGGAAACGTAAACTAGTTTTTAAAGAATATGCCAAGTAGTTTAGGAGGTATCCGGAAATAAGCCAAGCCATAGACCTACTAATTCCCTTCAAACATTTTTTAGACTCAACTTAAAAGAAAATTATTATATTTTTCTTGGTTAGCTACCTCCTGAAGCCCTCTTTCGACTGGATGACAAATATAAAGAATAATCTGGTGTAATGCAATCTTAATTAGAGGCATCTACTTGCTATTGTAACTGCTAGGATTCAAAGAATTCTCTCTGATAGCGGATATAAAATTCTTAGTCGCATACAAATATCTGTAGGAGATACGATGTTCTGCAATGAACAAATTTAGAGCCTAGCTTTTCATATCAAGTTAGAAACCTAAAAATTGGAATAAAGCATATACGATGAGGTTCAGTAATGAGTCACAAATTAATCTTCATCTTATAGGTTAAATGGGGATGCAGTTTTTTTATAACAGAATGGTCTGAATAAATGCCATGAACGATACTCAGCTATTTCATAATGGTCACTGAACAATTATTCTTCTTCAATTCATTCTATTTTATATCTCACTCCAATCCTTTTTCTCAGGTTTATATTTCTAAAAATTTTTAAAAACTTTAAAAGATAGAAGTATATCTCTCTATAAAGCTTTTTTTATGAAATCTGCAGTGCCAATATTTTGTCAACAAAATTAAACACTAAAATGTAAAAGAGGGAAAATAATAAAACTGGACTTAAAAGAAATGACAGATTTTTATTGCAGATTTCTTGTACAGGGCAAGATGCTTTTTGTTATTTACTCTAACTATATATTTCTAAATAAACAGAGAGCTCTAACAATTACATCGGAAATAGTGACTTTAGGGATTTTGATGAGCGACGTTTGTTATGGCTATATTTTTGTCATGCCACGAAGCTGAATAACAAAAGTAGCCTTTTGTAATTTACACTGTTCGTTATTGATCAATTCATGTTTTTGTTACTTTGTAAATCAACCGCGAACACCCATCCAAACAGTTCATCAGTTGTCTGTTTATTGTCAGACTAAGAGAGGTGATGTACGAAGGAAGACCCAATAGGGGTTGTATTTTTGACAGCCAGTCAAAGCAGTATCTGTAGAAATATCTTAGTGAATTCAAGAAAAATTATATCTTTATCACCGAATGTAGTTACGGAGAAATATGGCCTTTATTACATTTGAATCCTTGACAATTATCAAAAGAGAAAAAAATTGATATTTGGGAGACAATAGGAACATCCCTGGATCATCATTGGCTAAGAGTAATTGATAGAATTGCATGGTGTTATAAGATTTGTGCTGAACGTACGACAATTTTCACACCTAAATGTATAACTTCTATGTGGCAGGACAACAAAACAGACAGAAGATGAAAAAGTAAGTTTCAAGCAGGTGCAAATATGCCCTCTTTTATCACTACAGCGAGATACAGTCAAAAAGAGAGGGAAAAGTACTAGAATCGCTATAAGTACGAGCATTCGCCTTTTTCTAGCATTATATTCTCCTAGAGGATATGGCATAGCACGTTTGACACAGTGTTTATTGAGACAAGTGTTAAAAATCATGAAGTTCCGTTAAAAGACAGATTTCTTCAATATATTATCTTTGAGGTAATGGTTTAAATTGTGGGAAGCGATTAAAGTACATGGCATTGTTATGCTAAAACTAAAATCATCGAGCGTCAGAGAAAAACAAGGGTGCTCGCAACTGTCACGGTTTCCCTTGACCCCGAACAAGGCAACGGATTTCTGTCAATTACGTCTTAAAACAGTGTGTCAAAGAGATTTTCAACCACAAGCATAATGTAATTGTCCTTGGCCTGTCCATAATAAGCTTACAGCTTGATTCTATAATAAAAAGGGGAAGATGGATGAACCAGAGATGTTAATCTGTTAAGCTACCATGAAAAGTTACCTCCTTAGCGTTCAGAATGTCATCTTGAAGACGTACAATTTGAAAAGACTAGAGGCTTTGGTACTTTTGTCAATATCTATATTTACATGTTTACACTTCCATGTCACAGGACTGCTGTCTGTTGCAGCAGCAAACACAAAATTAATGGAAATCGGGAATGTTTCTGGCTAGAGCATTAAGCGTGAAGTGATTAAGTGTCCCCAAGCTTTCATCGAGAGTTTAATTCTGACATCGTTTAGTGATCTGTATTTACATATTTATACTTATGGAAGCTTTACTAATACTTTTCTAACCTCCTTCTATATATGGTAAACGAATGAAGTAATAAACAAGTTTCAAGTACCTTAGTGCCTTAAGCTAAAATGCAATGCCTGAGAACTTCTAGTGCATGCACGTTAACACTGTGCCTTACTGCTAAGCAATGGATCTTGATTTAAGAGACATGTTCTACTCCAAAATAGTTAGGTAGCAGCGTGTGATTTGAAGTGAGATTATCCCGTAGATCAGTTTGTAAGCAGTTAATAGCACATGCTACATCGATTAGGATTACTCAATAGCTCAGTACGTCAACCGAGAGTACGTTTGGAAGATACTTCAGCATGGTACACTCTATATTTATTGTGTTTGTAAATATCCCCTTCTCTTATAGCTTATGCATCACTTAATATAATGTCCTCTTTATTGGACTGAAAATACTCTAATCTTTTCATCGAAACTAAAGTGCGAGTCGTCCATCCCAAAATCCCTGTTCCCTTTAATGAGATGCTCAAACAAGTCTCCCCTTAATGATGGCCAGTTGACCGTTATTAATCTTCGTGCATCTTGGAAAAAATGACCTTTACAAAGATGAAAATGACGTCACGTAATATTAATGACAAGAGAGGATACTACAAATATTTTGTATCGTCTGTGAGTCTCCATCAATGTGTGCTTCTATTAAAATTAGCTGCCTTGGAATTTTCCAAAGCATATCCATGTAAAGTGGAACACAGCAATCATAATACGTGAGCAACACCTCCATGTTCTTTACATGCAAAATATCAGGAGGCAAAAGTTAAGCTGTCTCCCGCTCGTGAATAATCATTAAACGCCATTCCAGAGAGAATGTAGTTGTAATTTGTGGGGATTTTTGCCAGAGCAATATTCTCTTGCAAAAAACTGCTTCTACAAAATCTCAAGTTGTATCAAACAAAGCATGAACAACTATCTGGCTTCCTGTTTATAAACATATCATCTCATATGTATTTTATCAGAAACTGTAGCAGTTGGCTTCTTGACAGCCAGTTAAATCAGCTCCTAACTGTAAAAAGCTTTCCATTTGATGAAGCGAATACATTTGACTTACTCTATTTATCCACCAGCAATCCCATTCAACTAGCTCTTTAGACCTTTTTAGGTAGCAAATATTTTATCACCAGACGGATGCAAGTCCGTTCCATTGCGATTCAGCTGCAGTTAGTGTGGATAAAATGCATTAGCCTTGAACCTGTCAGTGCTTTTCTACTGCACTGACAACATTGAACTTCTGATTCCACGGAACTCGTATCTACTCGTTCTGATGAATCGCAGTCGAGCATGCATAGGCGACTCTGCAATTGCAAGAACGTTATTTAACTTCAGCAAGATCCACATGCACATTTCTTTGCTACTAATAGATGTAGTGGACGCGGAACAAGCTTTCCCTTTGCATTACGACATCTCAGCATCACTTCCATGCGTGCGTACTCTGTTGGTTGACAGCATGTACACTTTCTGTCAAAACGTCCTGCAAGATCGTACGTCACTGGCGTGGAATACGAGAGGCAATATCCATAGCACCCATTGCTGTAAATACTTTGCAATTCGCAGCCAGCAATGTATACGTTCATAACTCCCTTTTTAACGTAACACTCACCAAGGGAAGGCGAGCCATTTCCACGGACTCGAAACGTCGTAGTGTTTCTAGTTGCATCGAATGAACGAGATTTCGTATCTGGTCTCCCAACAGCGTATGTAATCAGAAATAATGCCAGAATCAGCCGGAATTTCCACATGGGTGCCATAGCATTTGAAATAATCTGATAGAAATGAAAACAAAGTAGAAAAATCTATTAAGCTTTAGATCCTGATCCAGTGTAAGTAATAGCACAATAGTGTACAAGTCAGCGTCTGCTCTCTCTCCATCTTTTATCGAGCTTACTTCTTGACTGCTTTACATCTGACATGAAAACCTGAATCTGATATAAAACTGTGGTTAAACGTTCGTTATACTAGAGCTTAACGTTCTTTTTGTGATGAATTATTTATCAAAAACTGCTATCAATGTAAACTTATTTATATAAGTCTTACGTTTTGTAGGCTCCTAGCACGTTACTGCAACATATATGCAGTTATACATTGTGGAAGGAAATCAGAGCAACCATTGTCAAAAGTCAATTTCAAAACAGAGTCAAATCACTTATGCCTAAATCTTGAGTAATCCATTTTGCTTTTCTTTGATGCGATAGGTAACTCCAATGTAGGGCAAACAATAAGACTCTTTTTGAGTTTAAGTGCTGTTTAACTGTTATGTCACGCTTTGATAGCTTCTTCCAATGGCAGGCCAGTTTCCAGCTAGTGGGGACTGCCATAATGAGATATCTGTTCCTTCACCGCGAGAATTCAATGATTTTTCATTTTTGTCTTTAAAGCATTAAGTACATTCACTTCATAGTAGGCAATAAAACAAAATACTGTAAGATAATACATAATTCGACACTCGACTATATATACAATGCATAACTCAATTCTCTTATTAAACTATATCAAGGAACATCCTTTGCTACTCTACCTGACTTATTCCATATCATATATGACATCATATAGTAACATATTTCACTGTAAATCTTATCACAAATTAAACATATTTTACTATATTTACGGTAAAGAAAGTGCTTAAAGGCTCTTTTCCTATTTCAAAAGTT
>JAAAKL020009035.1:0-15408 GCA_010016065.2 Carybdea cf. marsupialis auct. non (Linnaeus, 1758)
AAGCAGGGTTTATGATGAATAAGGCAGCTGCTAAGCTTTGTTTAGGCTGAAAAGGTATTAATAATAGAATACTAATTGTTCATTTTATGACTAAAAGGTTCAGGGTATCAGTTATAGTAGTATATGCCCCTGCAGAACCGACTGATGGAGATATCAGTGACTCAGGTGTATTTTACTCACAGTTTATAGGAGCAAATAGACAGGGTCCTGGGTAGAAATACGGTGTTTTTACTAGGAGATTTTAACGCCCAGGTCGGTAGAAATAGGGTAGAGGATATTCTAGCCAAGGTAAATTTGGGTAGGAAAAGAAAACAGTAATAGCTAAAGACTTTTGCGATTTTTTAGATATAACAATATTGTTATAATTAATACAGTGTTTGGTCATAAAATAGCCCATAAGTTAACATGGTATTCAGCAAACCTTGGTAAGACAAATTGGTAAAACAACCTTGTTAAAAATAGTAAGACATCAAACCTTAGTGGTTATGTTAAAGTAAACCGAAGACTGGCAGAATCAAAACAAGATACTAGGATATATAGGAGTGTTGTTATTGATCTTAAAAGTAAAGATCACCATCTAGTTGTGACTAGGGTTAATTTAAAGCCGAAATTTCGGAAGGATAGCTACCTCCCAGGAAGTTATGATGCTGGTAGACTCCAGGATGAGAAATTGAGAGAAACTTTCCAGGAACATTTGAATACTAAACTTGAGAGTCTAAATTTGACAATGTGGAAGATGGTTGGAATGATTAAAAAAAAAAAAACAATGATTTGTGAAGTTGCTCCTTTCTTTAAGGGGAAGAAGATAACCAGAAGAAGCAGGCGTAAGAATTTTGAAGTCTTCAAGTGACATCGGGCGAATAAAAGAAGTGGAATGTTATCCTATGTTGGAGAAAGTTGGGAAAGAGAGTAGATTACCGGTAAAGGCCGATTACATTACTCTGCCAAATAAAATAACAAAGTACTCACGTATTTGCCTAAGGCTTTCAATTCCAGGCGGGCCGTGCCTCGTACAGCAGAAAACCGGGTTATATTCCATATCCATTATCATGCGCAGCAGATCGAAAGCAGTGATTGAATTGGAAACAGGGAATTTCAGGGAACGGTGTAAAGTAGATAAGCCGTCTATTGGCTATCCTTTTATTCTTGCTTTCCAGAAAGGTGAAACATCATAGGAAAGTAGTGAAACACATTCTACGCTATAAAAGACGTGGAGAAAACCGTTACTCTGCTTTCAGCCTGCTTTATTTTTATTTTAAAGAAGTTGCTCTTAACAAGACTTAATTGCCACTGACACGTCGAGAGCTACAAAAAGGTTAATTAAGTGAAAGATTAAGCTAACCGAAACCTGTTACTAAGAACCTTGAGCCGGTTAAGGTTATAGGAATTAGGAAAGAACGAGGAAGAAAGAGAATTCCAGAGAGGGGCAGTGCCAGAAAAGAAACTCATGGCATAAGTGGAAGTCCTGCACTTAAATACCTCGACAGCGAATGAATGAAACTTCAAGGAGGAACGAGTAGTACGTTGTACAGACTTTAATGGTGGAATCAAGGAAGAGAGCTCCTTGCTGCACCGTCTGTGGGAGTATCTGTAGAAAAGGGAAAGAGATGATATACCCCAACGTTTTTCAAGAGCTTCAAGGGTCCCAGAAAACTCAGAACCAATCATGAATTTAAACATTGGCCTCAACGTCTGGTGTAGTCTATGGCCTTTAGCTAGCATTTCATTTCTTCTAGTTAGTGAAAAAGCCAAGTAGCATAGAAGTAGGTCAAAAAGTACCTAAGTGACTTCACATAAAGAAATAGAAATTAGGCGTCTTCAGGATTTCACATTGAGCCTGAGAAACCTCGAGGATCCTATTTCCTTTCCATTATCAACCCACTTGTCATTCAGAACGATTCTTTATGTTTGACTCTGAAAATGGTTTATTTGGGCAACATAGTGGATCTAGCTACTTCCATTGTTGATAAAGTATTTTTTGAGTTCTTTATAGAATTGATTCTGTTTAGTAAAGGTTTCTTCATAATTAAGTTACAAATTCATGTGTGAATTTTAGCAGTTGCCCAACATTCTCACGGCTCCCACTTTAAACCACTTTACACAGACAATAACTAGGTTTTAATAACGCTAATCAATTTTCCAAAGGCGTAATCACCATATGCAGTGTGTCGCAGTGTTTCTTTTTTTGTATAAATCAGAATTTGCTGTCAAGTGTCATACCAAAATCTTTCAAAACAGTATCTTTTTAAGTGTCTTTTCTTACGGTCACCTTGGCCTGAAAACATGATTCAAAAGTGCTGAATTTTATGAAAGAAGATCAACCGATTCGGTGATTCTTAAGAGAATGCAAATGCGATATTGGAGACGTTATGTGATAAAGGAGAGGAGGTCTTTGTTGTCAGGATTAAGGAATTGAAATGATCAGGAACAAGAGAAACTGTTTGTCACTTCAATTGCGGATTTGATTGTGCTGTAACAAACAGTTACCATTTTATGAAAGCTGTGACTAGGATAATGAGTGTGAATCATTGCCCCTAATTCAACTCGTAGTGCCAACAACAGAATGTCGCCAAAGGTAGCAGTGTGGAAAGCACAATATCATAAAGACAAACTAGTTGACTTGGCATGACACGTCGCTTCATAAGACAGAGTAATCAGAGAGTGTTATTTAAATCATTATTTTAATTTGGCAGAGCTGTAGTGATCAGTTTGTAGTCCTCTAGACTAGAGTAAACACGACTAACTTAGATTAGACCGCACTACATTGAGAAGTTGTATAAAAATCTAGCTTACTCATATTTTAAAGGACTGTGGTATACGATATTCCTCTTATGCTGTACGATAACGACAAATTTACCACTTTACTAGATAGTGCAGTAGTTAAGTCGACTATCCCTGACGTCTATATTTATTTATGTACATTCTGCTAAGCATTTGTACAAAGAAAAGGTGTAATTCCGCAATTCCGCAGTTACCTTACATTTCACGGCTTATACATGACGCTCTTTTAAACCGCAAAAGAAAATTCTTCAATTACAAATTGCCTTTCCGTATAACTACGAAGTCGTGTTATTTTGTCCTTATTTTGGCGACAAATGAACTCCTGTGCCGGCACTCCAAGACTAGTTCCGATGGTTTATTCAATAACTTACTGTTGACAGCGATTGTATTGAGCAATCTAGCAACAGTATCAAAACTGTTTATTTATACTTACATAAATATATATATGTATATAATATATACATTTATATATGTATATAAATTATAAATTAAGAAATGCAAAGAGCCAAGTCGCAATATTTATTTATATATGTATATACATCTTCATACACGTAAACTCATTTTCAATGATGTTTCGAGATGATCTTGTATCATGTTTCATATTTGTTTCCCCTCTTGCTGCAGGAATACGACCACACCATACACAGGTTAGATTCATCTACGAGGACGATTCGTGAGTTACAAGACCAGCTACTACAAATAGCGAAAATTTCGGAAGTCGATCGGGAAAATTATAGAAGGTAATCTATGATTCAGGGTGATTTTCCTAATTGCTTTTTTGTTGTATCAGGTCATTGCTTGGATCCAGTTTTAGAGTTGTATTCATGTTTGTCTTTTAGAAACTGACATAGCAAATTGAGCTGGGAAACAACACTGTGCGAGGTGTCTTGTTTATAGTTAGATGTGCAAACCAGTTGGGACGGCAGGCTACGAATTAGCGACTCGCACTTCGCATTTTGAGAAGAGAAATTCTCCTTTTCGAAGCTACTTTGGCAGATTAGAATGAAATTTAGAAGCTGTAAAATATATACACTCGACACTCGACAAGGTTTTTGCCCATATCTATGGACAGTCACATTTAACCTTTGTCCTATGTCCTACTGACTGTTTTGCTTTATTTGTAGATGCTTAAGACATTACAAGGATATGATGGAAGAAAAGGAATATTTGGACATGAATATCAATAACATGAGTCATGAGCTGGAGGAGATGAGGCAAGATAATTCTCATGTACTACAATGCACCTTGTATTTCGTGCGATAATATGTTAGAAGTAGGAATGCTAAAAATGATAAAGCCACTTCCACCGCTTTGCTATAAGAATCCCGTGTTAAGTTGCCCGTCACATCGAAAGCCACTGTTTAGTCAGAATCATGGGCGTAGATTCCCCGGGGGACTCATTCCCACACGTGTCAGTATGGGGGAACAACATTTGCTTTATTCCCCCACTTTTGTGTCCAGAAATGTCAAATTGTCCACGATTAATCCTTTTGTCCCCCCCACCACATTCTTACAGCGATTTGCGCCCATCGATCAACCATAGCGTAATGTTGCAAAACCAGATGTTAATGTATTCAAGAACAAGTCAGTTTTCAAAAGAATAAATAAAGCGTGTGCTAAAGTTGGCAGTACCTTACAGAAGTTATACTTAGCACTGCATTAGGTGTGCCATAGAGATAATGCCCCGCACCTCCACCTCTACCTCCCCCTCTAACAAGGTTATGTGGGCTATCCTAAAGTGTTATACAAAAGTGGTTTCTCGAAAACGGATGCGTTTAAGTGAAACATGATCTATTATTATGGCGTGATATGCTATGCTTAGTTTAGACTGTTTGACTTTTGTGATACCAAGAAGAACGCTCTTTGTCTGATAATATTGTGGCAAGTAAGAAATGGCATTGATATTCTTTTGTCAATCTTGTATATATAGATCTCTTAACAAATCACTGATAAAGCGAATGGACTCATCATTTCTCGACACAAGTATCCTTTGGGAGCATGAAGATGGAGAGGGCATTCATCCATCAAGCCCAACCATCCAAGATGAAATCGATGATCAGACTGATGATGTGTTTGATGGTTTGAGTATGGAAGCAGAGGATTATTCTACCCTAACAAGCACACCTACCAAGAGGGTAAGCTTCCCATTTAATCACTTCACATATTACCCAATTCCTGCACGCAATCTTGGAAGCTTTAACTGATGGAATTGAGAGTCCCATTTTATATAAGCGATACACTTTCCAAGAATGTGTGCCTGACAGCAGTTTCAAATTAATTGTATGCTTTGTTTGTACACATATAACAGCTACGTTTCTGATGCCATTTATTAGCCGTCTTTGAATATTTGGTCGTGAAAGTACTCATGATGAGGGTACTTTACGTCTTGTATAATCAAATGTTCTGTCAAAAGAAAAGTTTCCATGTACTTTCCTCTCTTACTTAGAATACCTTGCGGTTCGCATCACCGAAAAACGGATTTAAGGTCATCTTTGTTGGAGATGCTGCAGTTGGAAAGACAAGTCTGATCAAAAGAATGTGCAGAGGAAGGTTTGATAGCAATAGAGCCGTCACTTCAGGTCAGTGCATATGCGCTTCTATATTTTACATTTATCGTCATCATCACGTTAATTGAGGCTTGATCCATTTATTGCATGTTCTTTGAGCAAGGGCTGCTTATCGCATTTTCATCTTTGCTTGCTTGGTTCTTTCTTTCAACCTTCGTACATCCCTTTCTTTCCCCTTTTTCTTTCTTGATGTCTTCCATTCTTTTTTCTAACTTTCTTTTTTCCTCAGGTACTTTTCTAGTAGCTTTATATTATTCTAAGAACTTTCCTCAGTACACACAATTAATATCGAGCCAAGGGTACAGGAATTATGGAAAGCTACCGATAACCATTAAGGACAGCGCAAAAACGTTGCTATGGAGACATCGACATTTCACACCGTTCCCGTGTTGGTCACTGCGAATCACACCAAGTTATAAGAATATGGCTTTTTCAGTTATCTTTCTTTTGTTTTACAGTGCGTGGATTTTGAATAGAGTTCAGGCTCTATTTGGTGCAGGAGTAGAGTGCCATGAGTGTTTATTATGGAGGGGCATCACCCCTAGTTTCGTCTACCTATTTTACTCCTTGGCTTCAGTTGTCTTATGTTGATCGCAGCGATCAGAAAAAAAAAATTTATGTACGTAATTAAGTTACAGGCCTACACCTAAGGTATACCTAACTATTTTTAATCATGGATTATTATGATAACAGTTTATTTCGTTTTGGAGAGGTGAATTCCATAGCCTGTCCAAATGGCAATCAAGGAGAAGCTAAGCTTGCAAAGCTTTCTGGTTGCATACGACCCATTTGTATGAGCATTATGAGTATTATCAGCATTGTCATTATTGTGACTACCATCGATATTATCATCTTAATTATGACTATTATTATTTTTATTATCATCATCATTAGTGTCATCATTATCATCCATATAATCATTTTCATAGTTATCGTTGTTTTCAGATCACGATAACGATGATTGTAATCATTATTTCCCATAAGCCAAAGCACAACTCATAAAGTATAACCCAGGGGAGCATCTTTATCAGTTATTTTCCTTGCGAGTATCTGTAACGCACCGCAACAGTCAACTGCAAACTTCGTTACAATACTTTTTCCTTATTTGCTTTTAGAACCTGATTATTTTACCAAACTGGTGAAAGTCGACGATAATGAAGTACTACTGAAATTATGGGATACGGTTGGACAAGAGAGGTAATCATTGTTGGGGGTTGGGGGGGGGGAGGTATTAAAAGAGTGTGGTTAGTCATTCCGCTATTGCCAACCAAATCGAACTCTTCAGAATACTGGGGTTGCTATTATACGCTAGCCTCAGTTCCACGTGTCTATCTGTATTTGCCGCAATGACGTATTCCTGCAGACCCCTTTAGGCAGCAGGGTCGATGAAGCAACAAAGATTCAACGCTTTGTTATTTGGGTTGTAATGTCAAAGGAGAACATTTTTTGAAATAGTGCTGTGTGTTTTTTTGTGTATCACTGCCCGTAAATTTTAGACAAATTTGGTTTGTTACTAAGTGTAACTTGATCTAAGCTGGACCTTTTAGCCTCTTTTTGGTTGCTGTTGGATGAAGGAATTTACTTGTTCCAGGATATGTTGGAAGTTTGGCATCGGTAACGTGATTCGAGGCTGTGGATTAAATTTACTCTAGAGCCAATAGGTAGTTTCGAGTATGGAGGTATGGTACAATGTGGCTAGCCATAAAAAGCATCTAACTACGATCATCAATCTGTATGTAAATAGATTCAGCTCAAATATATTAAGGGAATGAAAGATTCAAGATTTGTATTAGGCATTCGTTCCTAAAAGAACGTTTTAACCTAACCGCCATGTTGCTTTCCATTTATTTCCAGATTCAACAGTCTTCCACCTTCATATTTTCGAAATTCAGATGTAGTCATATTGATGTACGATATGGCTGAAGAAGTATCATTTATAAACGCAAAAAGCTGGATGAAAACAATTCATGTAAGTAATGTCTGTTAATTTAGTCTCGTGTGATGTATCCTAACAGTCTTATCTCCCTATGGGGTGGAGAGAAGTGGGATGCGTACTGACCTTTTCCCTGGGCCCTAGAAATCTAGGTAACTCTATCCAGACCACTGACCTCTATAAAGACTGGATCGAGCTCCCTATGGTTTCCAATAGCGAAAAAGTGTAGTCACGAGTACTGGCTCCCCATTAGCTCAAATACCGCGATAAGGTCCGCCATGTTACGTAACATTGTTTATAAGCTTTGTTTGATGGGGGCTGAAATGGCATCCTACGACTGACTACACTTTGAGACGAAAGATGCTCGATCCAGTTTTTTTAGAGATCAGTAGTCCAGACTGTGTTAGTTTGAGATTCTCAGGACTGCAGAGGGGAAGACTAGGACTTAATTCTGAAATTGAAAAGTGCCGAAAGAGCGTTCAGAAGTCCATTGTTAGAGTAACGTTATCTGTGAAAGCTCAAGATGAACTTAATTTTAAAGTATGCAAGTTAATGAACATAAGCCTCTATGCAAGGACCAATGTTACATGCCATTTGCATAATTTAGGACCAGGTTTATTAGAAGTGTTTTTGCCCATGGACATTGCCTTGCTACGTATTGGTAATGGACTCAGTATATCCTAACTATGCTGTGGGCTAAATACGAGGCGTTTGGCCTTATGCGATTTGGCACTTACTTCCTGTGTTGTTGCTTTGCCTAATTATCAGAGCCCTTTGTTCTCGTAAGCTACATTTAGAACAACCATTCTCAGTGGTAGGTGGGATAACCTAGGGTCCCTCAGCTAACCCAGGCGTCGATGAACAAGTGTAACAACTAAGAATAATCTTTAGGCCGTTTGTAGCTCTTGCATGGCTCAGTTATTATTGTGCAGAATCAGAAAAGACCCCCTCCCTCCAAATGCGACACTAACGACGATAGTGATGCTTTTTTGATAATTATACAACCCAGATTCTCGTTGGACAGATAGCATGACTGAAGCAGAATGAGAAGACGTCCTACTATTATGGAAATAGCGATCATGTCTAAGTAGACTGCTACTGTGAGGACATTCATGTTACTGATGTATTTATAGTGATCAATCGGACATCATCGGACGGTATTGTTCAGTGCCTGACCTAAACTCTCATCAGACTAAGGATAGGAAAGAATTTGGATAGCGATATTTTCTACCTTACCTAGTATGAGTACATGTGCGTGTTTGCAATGGCATAATGATCAATAGGGCATCATTTGATGGTATTGTTTAGTCAGTGACGTTAACCTTCGGAACAGAATACTTAAGAGTTACTGGGAGACTCTTAGGTATAAAGATATGAGATTTATTTATGATTTCATTTCTTTCTTCACTTCATAGGAATATACAGATGAGTATGTTACGTTAGTCCTCGTTGGAAATAAAATCGATTTGGACCATCGAAGAAAAGTAAAAGTCGAAAGGGGAAAGAAATTAGCTAATGTAAGTGATGATTACTACTAGTTACTGATAAAATATCTGCCGCCTCCTTTTCAACATTTTTCGTGGGTTTTGCAGATAACCAAATATAGCAGCACCATGATTGACGGATATTTGGGGTCTGAGGCTTGGTCATGGCTAACCTGTTATCAAATCTGTGGAGTCTTTACGTTTTTATGATATACTTATTGCCATCACAGGAGACATCAGTAATGTCTTTATCGTAATCATTATAAGCAGCAGCAGTAGCATCTTCATCTTAATAATCATTCTCCTCTTGAGGCTCCAGTCGGAATTCTCTTACGAGGCGTATCATCACTATAGTCATGTTATAGACACTCCTTCTGGATCAAGCCAATGGCAAACGTTTATAACAGAAGTGGACCTTTCAAGGTAATGTGAGAACAAACATCACGAGGGTTATAATCGTATAGGAAGTAAGAGAAGAAAACTAAGATAACGATATAGTGATATTAAAATGAATGAAAATGATGTAAGCTTCTGCCTCGCAAAATTCGTTATTGCCAAACCATCTCCAATAAGAAAACGAAAGTTACATTGGTGCTTGCCAAATACAAACAATCGTAGGTTATGCTCAAGATAGTTTAATACTAATAGGTAACGTGTTTGCGATGACTACAGGTTGCCCTACATTATTTAACATAGCTGCTTCGAGAAAGAATAGCAAAGAAAATAGAGGGAGATAGTGAAGGAACGGAGAAAGAAAAGGTCAACAAGATGAAGAGTTTGATGCTGCCGCGTTAACGACGATTGACGGATGAAGTGATGTATTGCAAAATATTGACATTATTGCATCTCATTATTACATCTCATCGAATCCTCGCAAATCCATAGATGACATTGTTGTGTTAGGAGGGCTAGCCATTTTCATTTGAATGAGTTGTTACACCCCCTGAATTAAAACTCTGATATCTCAATTACATTCTACCAGTATGTAGCTTCGCATACGTCATAGATTGACAAGCTTTTTAATTTCATTGCTTTTGACTTCCCTTCGTAGAAAAACGATGCAATTTTTGTAGAAACAAGCGCAAAAACAAATGAAAATGTACAGAAATTATTAACGATGATTGCAAGGTAATCCCAATGTAATTCACGCTTATCTGTATTCCTATTATCCACAAGACCTGGAAAATATTCCAGTACTAAAATTGTATGTGTTTGTTCTTTTATTGAATGTATCTGCATAATCACGTGTATCAACGTAGTGACAAATTGTCATCATGGAAGTTATACAGTTTAGGAATACTCCTAAGGGAAATCGTCTTCTTGTTACTTTCTGACCCATTTCCCTAGCTCGCAATCTCCCTACTCCCTCGGTACCTTTCTCTTGTCTGCTTATATACGTACGTCCCCGTCTTCATGGCTGTATCAGATAGCGTGTCTGCTAGGTAGCTCGTACTCATTTAGTCTCTTCAGGCACATAATTAGTTCGGTCAAGTAGTTCATTGGGTCGGTAGCTGGGTAATTAGGTACCATGCCTTGTAGCTAACTGGTTTGGTAGCTAACTGCCTCCTTATGTAACAGTCTAGTTAGGCAGCTCTCTAGTTAGATAGATAGGTGGGTAGGCCGCTACTAATGTAGATAGCCGGCCAGTTGGGTAGGTGGCTAGGTTGCTAGCTATGCAATGAGGTAGCTGTCTAGGTAGGTAGATAGTTAGATAAGCAACAACTTCGGTTGATAGCCGGCCAGGTAAGTAGTTAGCTAGGTTGTTAGGTGCCTACGTCGGTAGATAGTTAGGTAAGTAACTACTTCTGTTGATAGCCGGCCAGGGAAGTAGTTAGCTAGGTTGTTAGGTGCCTACGGAGGTAGATAGTTAGTAGGGAAACTACTTATGTAGATAGCCGGCCAGGTAGGTAGGTGGCTAGGTTGTTGGTTGGGCAGTTATGAAGCTGCCGAGGTTAGTTTAATGGTTAGGTAACTACTTGCTTTCTGAGCTGGTTTTTAACGTCTTTTTTAAGTCTTTATTTCAAGACGGTAGTACTAAATAGCATCTGAGATAATCAACTTGTGGCACTTGCAAACACTAGTAAACCTATTATTACAAAGCATTAAACTAAAGAATTGAAATCATTACATAACCAAAGGAATAGAAACAACGGTTGTAAATCAATTGAATAGAATGGCTGATTGATTGTTGATGGTGAAAAATTTGTTGCCATATTGAATTCGTTCAAGTGTCTAAAACGTCTTTCTACCGTAAGGTAAGTGGATAGCATTTCCATATATTGAAGATATTACCAAAATAAAATTTAAACAGTATAAATTTTTCCCACCTTTCGTCTCCCTTTTGTAACTTGAGCACACTAAATAGCACTTATTGGCTAATATGTTAGTTATGCAGATGGGTATGTAGATAGCTTGTTAGCAAGTTCGTTCGTTAGTTATTCAGTAAGTTAGTTAATAGATTTTTTGGTAAGTTAGTTAAAGATTTATTATTCCTAGTTCTATAGCTGGTCCCTTGAGTAGCAGGTTAGTTAATTAGTTAGTTAGTTTGTCCGTTCGTTCATTTGTTTGTTTTTATAAGTTTGATATATTGATGTGCCCTCTGATTAAGCATACTGATAGGTTGATATAAGTGTAGGTAAGAATGACCCATCTCTTTTGTGGTTCAGCAGGAAATAACTAGTGTGTAAAATCGGCACTCCTGTTCACTAGTATTGAAACTGGGACTTGTGTCTTCTCGGACCACTTTTTTTTCTATCGAGTAACATAGGCCACAGATCATTACTGTAAAACCGCTTTAACATACGGCTTGCCACTTGGATCTGAACTGACAGATATTATATCCTTTAGTTACGCATTGAGAGAAGAGCATGTGTGAGTGACTAGAAAGAGCTTCCCAACGTCATCCTGGACAGAACAATGAGTAACTGTTAGCAGTTCTCCTTGTAGTATTTTTACTACCCATGTGTGTATTTCCAACTCGTTATCTCATTTAAAACAAGAGTTTCACTGTTTTCAGCTTTGTTTTGTGTAGTGAAAACGAATTTCGATGTCTACAGCTTGTAAATTTCCCTTCCTCCAGCTCCATCCTCGACAAAGATGACACGTTGTTGATACGAGAGACTTGCGTACAGATTCTTGAAAATTTCAATTCTACCGGTCAGAAGAAGAAATCTTGCTGTCATGCCCTATAGTGGAACATGCAAGTCATGGCTCCATCTCTTCGGAGGTACGGTTCGATCTCCATTTTCAAGACCAGAAGTTGCATTCATTGGCAGTGCCGATGACGTGGAGTTATGAAGGTATCTAGGTAATATGCGCTTACACTGTCAACACCCGCTGGCGAATATGGTATGTCGTATCAACAACTGTTACAGCTAGCTTGCTAATGCATCCAAGACTGCAGCTGAGTATCATCGAATCCCTATATTTGGCGTAATAACTTTGTTGTGATTAACTTTGAGGTGCAAGTTTGCTGGTGAACTGCAATGCTTGCTCTATGTAAACAAAAACATTCTTGCGTTCGATAGTATCTTAGACACGTTTCATCAAAACGTGATTCCAAATACTCATACGAAAGACACAAAATTTGTGATTCGGGTACTTCTGCTGAGAAGTTGTTCCATGGTTGTTGCACTCTTACTAGTTGTAGACTTATTTCCTCAAAGTTAATTTTGTCATAACTGAGGGCAAAATGTCACGTAAGGATTATGAAGTGCGGTTATCGTTGTCCTGAGATTGCTTTTTGTTAGAACTAGCCAAAAGTTCTGCCCGCAGTCTTGGATGCCTTCACTTCTAGTTGCTGCATCAAGAAAATTTATGAATGACTTTTTATAGTGTACAGTAAATCATTAAAGTTACCACTGATGCAATCGATGTCGTTAGAAAGCATGCCTCCACTGTCTAACGTTCAACATTCCTATCTGCGTTATATGTTTTCTTACTTGAGGAAAATGATGTTCATTTCTAGAGTATGGTAAATTAATCGTATTATAAAGTATAAACGAATTAATTAGTAGCGGTAATATAAATGTTTATATGCCAATTTGTATATAAAAAGCGTATTGGTGTAATAATAATTATGAAGGGCAGTAAGGAAGTATGAAAGGTTATTGGAAGTCATTCACGTTAATTGTCAGCTCACAGTCTTCTTAATTGCTGTTGGCTATGTGATTTCACTTTTAACAAATCAAGACAAGGACGAATTTTTATAATAGGGTACGAATTTCAGGTTCTTAGTTTAACATGCTGATCTTTCATCTCTGCGAAAAAGATGAGACATGGCTCTTTCCGCGCACCGTCATATATGCCTTGCCAACGGTTTATGAAGAGTTTATTTGTACGAGAAATAGGAAGGTTAGATTGCCAGAAAATGTTGACCATAATTCATTATAGCGCTCTTTGCGAAGCACAAATAGTTGTTAGACATGTACAGGAAGAAGACAGCAAGTCAATGAACAGAACAGAGCCATCAAATAGATCCGCCCGGGCTCTTTTTGCAGCAGATAGTTCACGGAGACCGTCATAGGTTAACAGGTAGTGCCAAAGCGCGGTCCGTGAATTCAACGTTGTTTTGGGCAAGAGTGCATTTGGTAAGATATACGGCAGGCTATCTTAAACGAGGACATTATATGATATTGTGTAAGCATCCATTTCTTCTCATGCTGTGAAGACCTCGTATGGTTCCTTTCTTCTGATTTACTTGCAAGACGTTATCTTAAGGGTTTTTTTATTTGTCATGGTGCTGTTCCTCTCATTAGTGTTTACGTATGTTGAGACTAAGAACAGCCGGTGCAGGGCCATGATTTGTTTGTTGAGGAAGGTCGTTTACGTTTTCGTACGCAAACAGTTGTAAGGATGATGGGGTCTCCAGCCGACCAAAACAAATGTTTTTCTCTCTTTGGATGAGAACTCGGTGGATATTGTTTTAGGGGACGTAATCGACAGAAAGCATAAAGGGACTACCTGATGTGATTATGGCAGTTATATTTGTGACAAAAGCATTGCCACTTTGGTTTATCTATCTTATGATGTAATGCTTTGATGTAATATCGGCTACAAGTGGTTATCCTTGAGAGTCGAGTTGTTTTCGTTGCCAACGAAGAAACTGCAACTTTTTAGCCGATCGGTGGAACAATGTTACCATATGCTAAACCTTGTTTTGTGTGTGTTTAGCACGATGATGACCAACTCAAAGCCCCTTCGTTAATATGCCTCACCTTGCGTTTGCAACCTAGTGTAGACAAAGGAAGTATCGGAATGTACTTATGTTGTGTAATAAAGTGATCTTGTTCACGTGTTTTGGTTGTGCGTGCAAAGTCAGATTAGAAACAACTTCATGATCGTTTGTGTTGATCTGTTCCACTGTCAATCATGAACGGGGTGACGTGTGTTGTATGCTATCATTGAGCATAACAGTTCATGAGAGCTCGCCGTCAGGAGAATGTGAATCTTTGGAATTTGAGACAATTCCTTATTCAAAATATAATTAATTATACTATGTTACAGAACAACTAGTTGTACATACGAAACAAACGACATTATTTGTGTAAAGGCGATAGATGGGATGTTTACTATAAACTATCGAATTTTTAGTTGAGGTGTGTTGTGTTACGCTCGATTGGAGTTTGTTTATGTCAGCTAGAGTTTCACTGGTCTTTTGAATTTGGAGTATGAAGGGGAAGAAGTAATGTCAAATTGATACAAACAGATTTCTTAGTTTGCAAATGTCATGCTATTTTTTCGTAATCTATTATGCAAAGCCAGTACCGAATCTTTTGTACTTTTAAAAATGTTTTCTGTCGGCTCCTTATAAGAAAAGAAAGGCAGAAGTATACCGAGCTGCTTTTTCAGATAACTTCCACGACTCGTTGTTGCAGGTGAAGGAGAAATCCGTTTCTTATCTCGTTCTTCTCCACATATCCCGAATCTTACAAGCACAAGTTTTCACCTTAATAGCACCTAAAATATTCAGCAAGTGGGTTTCTCAGAACACGGGTACATCTGAGCGTAGCACTTGTAAATGATACGTCATTTAAGTATTGAAAGGTCGGTCAATTTACGTACACCAACTTTTAAAAGGGCCAATAAATGTCGTTATGTTCAAACGCCATTGCTCATAACAATCATCATCGTCATTATCATCATCATTATCATTATCATATACATCATCATCATCATCATCATCATCATCATTATTATCATCATCATCATTAGCAGCATCATTATCATCATCACCATTAGCAGCATCATTATCATCATCATTGTCATTATTATGCTATCAGAACATTATCTACGTTTGAAGAAGTGGATTTGTGAGTTAAAAATCCTTAACAATACAGGACCGTAAGAAATCATTTTTAAACTGAGGGGAGGTAATTCACAGGCTATTTTACAGCTATGGGGTCTTAGGATACCTTCTGTAGGTATCATAACTCACTTGTAATCTATAAAAGGGTTTTAGTAAATGATTCCGTTTGAGATTCTCCAAAGCATAGTCATTACCTTGAGCTACTGATCAAAAATCGAGGAAAATGCCCCCCCGCCCCCCCCCCCCCCCCCCCCCCCCCCCCCCCCCCCCCCCCCCCCCCCCTCCCCGCGGCGCCCCCCCCCCCCACCACACACAATCCCTCCCAATCCAACCATT
>JAAAKL020009036.1:0-15408 GCA_010016065.2 Carybdea cf. marsupialis auct. non (Linnaeus, 1758)
ATCATGGACAAATAGAAGTTAAACTTTTACTAAATTTCGGTGAAAATGGAGCGAATCACGCAAGACACTTGCCACATGAAAGGGGTGTCCAGGTCTGGTATTATTTGTTAGCAGCAGGGAGGTCTGACATGCAAGTGCCCAAAATGCTCGATTTTAAACTAAACAGTATTTTGGAACGGGGGTTGGGGAAACTTTCATATTTCGTTGTCCATGATTGAAGGTAGCAGATAGTTGTTTGGGCATCCTTCGTACGAAAGGGATCCAAGGCATGGCTTTTAAATTCATGAAATAACCTTTAAGAAATTCATAAGATTTTTCAACAGTTGCTCACCTCGCTTTCCAAAGGATAAATGGCGGACTAGGTTTCATGGAACAATATCCCTCATTAGCCTCTTTCGATCGCCTTGAAAAGTCTGTGGTCATGTTATCCATTTGTTGATTATCACACTTTAGTTAAAGTATCTTCTCCATAGGTTATAGCAAAAAAGACGTAAAAAAGGCTTCTTTGGCAGCGATTTATGACGCTGCACTGCTCAGTTAGGAAATAAATTCTAAAAATGCTCTGAGCTTCTTCTTGCATTTGTACATTAGTGTGGCAAGAAGTATCCCGTGCCATAAATTCAAGAGCTAATAGATAGATTAACAAGCTTACCAATTTTATACATCAGTGACCAGAAGTATCCCACACAATAAAAGTCAAGAACTAATAGATAAATTAACAAGCTTCAATTGTATACGTAAGTGTCGAAAAATATTCCATGCCATAAAATTCAAGAGCTACTAAATAAATCAACAAGCTTACCAATTGTATGCGCAAGTGTCGAGAAGTATCCCATGTCACAAAAGTCAACAGCTAATAGATAATTTAACAAGAATACCAATTGTATACGTAAGTGACAACTATTCACCAAATTACCAGCGGAGATATACCTGTGGGTCTACTAGCCGCCCCACTCCCCCTTCACGGTAGTATCTACAGGATCTCAAAATGAGCAAGCCTTTTTAGGGTTAAACATCGTATGAGAGTAACTCCCTTGTGTTGTAACAAAATACACACCTCATAACAACAAAAAGCATTTTAAATCACACCTATACAAATACTTTATTTTCTTAATATTTCTTGAACTAGATATTTAATGGTCCTCCATCATATAGAACAAAAGTTACAATTGTTTCAATCTACCCATTGTGGTCTCCTGATTTCTCAATCATTAGCTCTCTTCCACCTTAATTGTTGTAGATAATTTCAGTATGTCTGAGAATGTATAAATCTCAACAACAGAATCTTCCAAACTGTTGACAAATAAATAAAACAGTTCTAACAACAGACTTTGACCAGGGAGATATTATTGTCAGTGGGATTAGAAACGTGGCTCTTCAATTTTAAAATATAATTTGAACAGACTACAAAGACCTATAGTTGAGTTCACTCTCAACTGACAACACAGCACGCACTATTAAAAATAATATCTTAGCTTACTATTCAGTTAGAAATGGTACCTTTTCTCTTTACTTTATTATTGCATGAACTGAAAATTTTAAGGAACCTTCAATCTTTATCATTAATTTAATTAGCGTTTCAACGGTCTTGAAGACCATTTGTCAAGACCTGCTACTTGCTAATTAGATACAATCCACTGTACTCTCACAGCTTTCATTAGTTATACCTAACGACGGGTGTAGAAAAGGAACAGTATTACAGAGATTTTCATGGACGTGAATTAGCTTTACGACTTGAACTACTGAGTTGGAATATCGTCCTATCTAAACAGGACCGAGGAAGTAGCAGATGAAGTCAATGGCATCAGTTTAAAACCTACATATCTCAAATCAGTTGAGAAACATGACCGATTAGTTCGCAGCAGCATTTTGACTTTTTGGTCATCATGTTTTTGCGTTCCGCATGACAAAAAACTTACAGTGTTGAGAGGTCAGTGTGAGGGCTGTATTCAAATTTCATCTTCAGCTCAAGTGGAATAGAAACTTCACAGTAGTACAAGTCAATATCAGATACAACTATGATAAGCTGGTCCATGCCTGTTGCCTGACATTTCGGGAAGTTAATGGGCCTATCATTTCAAATCCTATCTTCAAAACAAAACACTTTGCAACTTTCGATGGCACTGTACAGCATGATTGACCGGATAACAGTCCTTCCATGATCACGTCAAATGGCGCAGAGAGGCTGGTCACCAAAATTGAATAGAGTTGGATGCGATGTCCACCGGTGGAATATCAGGAGCTGATTTGGAGACCTGAAAAAAGTGAACTATGTAACCACCGGGTCACTATAGTTTGTAGAGAAGCACGCCGCGAATACATGGGCCACAGGTTCGAATCCCGTTCGCAATATGATTTCTATTTCTGTAGCATCTATTCAAGCTAAGAAACTATTATCGGTTAGGATTACTGTATCCTTATAATACCATAAAGCTATTATGGTTAGGATTACTGTATCCTTATAATACCATAAAGCTATTATCGGTTAGGATTACCGTATCCTTATAATACCATAAAGCTCCGTAGGTGGGCAATCAGTAGACTAGATTTTGATTCAGGTAAGTTAACTACATCTTATCACTTCTAAGCTGTTATTGATTTTAACGGAACCTCATTGCCAATGGCTCTATGCACAAGATATGGAACCCTAACAGGCATCTCGGACCCCCAACGGTCTTGCATTGTGAAACTAGTCTACCCTTGAAGAGTGAGGAACGTTATTTCATGTGATACCACAATTTCAACAGGAGGCCTGTCACATCTAAGGCATCAGAGATTATGAAACACGTGTGTTATAAAATCTCTGAGTACATGTTATCAAGTCGCAAAACGTAAAAATACTTAAAAGTAGCAAAATATTTTGCAAGTGTGCTTGTCTTGCTGGCATTTTTTGTCAAGCTTTTCATTCTCAAGTTGTCACAGTAATACCTTGTATCGACCGTTAAACATAACATTATTAGCGTTAAAGAGACTTAGGATTTGATACACAAAACATTCCAGGTGTAAGATTACACCAGGGATCGCCTATGGACCATGGCTGAACACAGTTTTAGACGCAAAGAATCTAATTCATTAACTCAATTCTTAAGACCTCATCATGGTAATCCAGAACAATGGCGAAAAGTACTGAACCACGTGGCACTTCTCCAGACCAGTCACAGGTCTACCATTCTCATCACAGGTCTGCTATTATATATTTTCTATGACTTCCATTGATGATTTTCCCGATATTTTTTTTTTTACTTTTTTCACACTTTCTGAATTTTACTAAATACATAAAGGAGTATTTTTAAAAATCAAACTAAATTATTTTTTATGATGACGTAACAATCCCCCCCCCCCTCCCCCCCACACTCCTCAAAGATTCACACATGAACAACGCAAAATGTCCAGTTTAGAGTAAAGACAGTTTAAAATACGTAGAATAAACCTGACTTCCAGTCATAAATCTGTCAAATGTAGGTGTGAAATAGCTTCCTCTATTCTATTCTACGTTTATTATCTTCCAAAATTAAACAGTTAAGCCTATTATACGTTTGCCATTAAACTCTTTTTCAATAGTGGATATCTAAACGTAATTTAGGTAACATGTCAACTTCTCACTGTTACATGACATCCTCAACTCCAATATCAAAAATAAACTAAGTTGTGTTTAGATAAGAGGTGAATAAAGATGGCCCCCAAAGTTCATATCTTGATAAAAAATATATATCTTCACATGTACTTGTCACATGCCTAATTGCCCCTCCCCCTTACTTAGTTTTTGGAAACTCAAAATGACCCAGTTTAGATACGGTTGAATAGTTTTATCACCATTTGCTTTGGAGTAAACTTGAAGTGTCCTAATCCACTATATTTTTTTGTTAAGCCCAAAGGAGAATGGATTTAAATGTTCCTCGCCTGTTACTCATTACTTGTAAATGAGCTAGCACCCTTTTCGACTGCTTAATTGTTTTAAATTGGATATGAACCTGAGGAGCTGACATGAGGAACCGTAACCCTCAGAATACCGCGCTGTATATGAGATGCAACCAGCTATAAACTGTGCATAACAAAATATTTTTAAAGCTCCTCTAAAACACTCGGCATAGCAAATCGCCTGGTTCAAAACAATGACAGTCTCACTTTTGTTTCAGGCTCGTAAAACTGCTCAAGGATGGAAATTGCATCCCTTTATAACAAATTCTGTGCTATGAAAAAACAAATGGGATGTTTATGTTTCCTCCAACTGCAGCCTTTGTATAATTTACTGTCAAGTTTTAAAAACGTATTAGGTAAAAACATGTCCTTGGTGAATTCTTTACTCTACATGCCACATTTGAATCGTTCTCCTTATGTAGTTTTGACTTTAAAAGCTGCATTTTCACTCTAGATACTGTTGAAGACAGTGCCTGGTAAAGGTCAGTTAATGACATGATGAGATTTGTGAAGGCTTGTTGATGTCTCAAACCAACTTTTGAGGCTCTTATGTGTCCAAGTTCCTTAGGTTTGCAACAACCAATTATTTAAGCCCTTACGTCTTTCATTAATCACACTATCAAATACAAGGACAGGAAACCTTTAAGCTCACAATGCGTTTTAATTTAGACAAAGCGTTTTAACCAAGAGTTGTGGTACTACAGTGATTCCTTTATTATCCATTCCCCGATTAACTGTTCTTCGATTAAACGGTCCTCGATAAGCGAGTTGTCTCCAATTTGATATGGCAAAAGATAACTAGCATACTAGCATTAGCACTCGCATTCTGGTTTAATTAACCGGCCTTTGAAGTCCTCGTCTATCTGAAAACCTATTATTAACCATTCTTTACCGACAGCATACTGTCTCCTAGATACTACACACCTGAGCCGGAGACCGCAGACTTCCAGACTTAGATCCCGAAACCCAATCTTCAAAACCCACATAGAGAATTATGACCTCCTCCAATACTGGAGAGATGAGTAGAATAGAGGGGAGGTAATTGAAGACCCTACTGTACCATTATAGTTCGACCTTCTTGCGGCTGCGGTACACGAAACTTTATCCAGACATGCTATTTTCGTTTCGTGTGTTAACCATGCATTCCATTTCACAGCCCTTGCTCGCCATCATTCGCAAACGGGCAGGTTTTAAAAGTGTGATTGGTCACAAATCTCTGCAAACGGAGTTCATGTGGCTACTGAGGTTTCCCTACATAGTTTAGTGATCGTTGAAGCTAACTCAGACGAATAAGTTCTAAAACTTTTGGTCCGATTGAAGTTCACGTATATTTTCAGGAAAAAAAGCTGACAGGCCATTGGTGACAATAGAGTGTTTTATATACATGTAAGACTAGAAGCGGGTGACATTTATCATGAGGTGATCTTCAATTCTCCGGAAGGAATTTTTAAAACTTGTGCCCAAAACGACCGAATAATCTAGGGAGCACCGTATTTGTATTTATTTTGTAATAGAAAGAAGTAGGCCGTTTAGATGTTTTTTCCATTCCCGTTAATCATATTCTTAACTTGTTACGTATCTGTAACTAAAAATTTGTTTTAATGCATGACAAACATGTTTTAGGTTAGGGAAGAACAGGACCATAATTTCAGATCAGGCAAAGGCCATTTTCAGTTGAGTGACAAGACATTCACATCAAAATCAAGGTGCAGTGATGTTGAAGTATGGAGTCCCTAAAACTGGTCAAGAGGCCAAAATTATTGTAATTTGAGGAAAATAGGGGAAACCAACCGAATATAGAGGGGAAATGTTTCTAACGATCTTAATGAAAGAAATTAGGTAAAAACACTACCTTAACAAATCTAACTAGCCTCAAAACCCTATGCCTAAATAATTTGATCCTAAGAAAATCGTTCAGAAAAATTTTGATTGCTGAAGTAAGAATTTAACACGTTGGTCAAGAATATTGTGCATCAAGTGACAATCCATGGATTGTGAAGAAGGGTGTCTCAAGAAGTCGTAGCATAGTAAACAATACACGTGCTTCCATGCTTGTTAAACAAAAAGAGCTTTCCTCATCCAACTTTCATGAAGAGCTTGAAGAACCGTCTAGTTGGACATTAATGACGAGGAATAATTTTCGAAAGGCTAAATATTGAAAACCCGATAAACCTCAACTGGAAACAGGCGTAGAAAAACTTTCCCGCAAAATACAATTAGCCCTGGAAGATAACGTTACAACATGCAATCGTAAAATTTACTATCCGGGAAAATGGATAGTCATGATGTGCATTAGAAGAAAGAAGCTCATTTACCAAATAAGTATCTCTCGCCATGCTATGGATGTGTCACAAAACTGATTTCATCAAAATTGTATAAAGACCCGAAGCAAGAAACGAAAAGCGACATTCTTCCATTTGAAAGTACCTTCCTATTAACCCTGAGGAACTGAACCTAAACTGAAGTCACCACTATTACGAAACCATTATGGCAAGTTTCGCCGAAGTGCTTGGGGATTAACTGTTGACGAAAAGAAAAGGAAGGTGCTTGATAACAATTGATTTTATGGCCAGTCGTGTAACCGGGACAGCTGCTGATATCACAGCAATAACGCTGAAACATGAAATTTCTTGCTAGACTTCTTTCCTCCTAACGAGTCAAAGTAAAATATTGTGCATTTTAAACCTCTCTTTTGCTCTAGATATAAAATGTTGATAGTATAAAAGAAATGAAAGAAATAATAGTAGAAAGGTTCTAGAAATGGTGAAAGTGTTTATCGCTGCAAATGAAGAGTGCTGTTTAAAGAACGTGATTTTTCTTGCAACGTCTTTTCAGAAACTGACATGACGGTGTTTCTTGAAGGGTACGACGACTTATCTGATGAAATGGCGTATATTACAGAAACCACTTCTACACATAGATAAAGAACTGCCTGATTCAAGTATGGGTTGTAGCCTTAAAGCATCCTTCTGAACAGTTTAGAGAGGTAATGAACAATTGTCTCTGTCGCCAACTTTAAGAAGGATGTAACATAAATTGTTTTTAATTCCGTAACACGATGACGATGCTTTTAACTCTTCAGTTCTACTGTATCATTTAGTACGTTCGTTTCCTTGTGTTAAATGACGGAAAAGACCACTCATTCTCTTGGAAAAATTACAACTTTCGTCTCCATGAAGTCGCAACATTTTCGCTCTGACTTCAGTAAGTTGACTTTTAGTCAAGAATAGAAATTTAGAGACTCTAGGCAACAAATAAAAAAACTCGCGGATTATAGAAAATCTGAAAAAAATCTCTAAAAAAGGTTCCCTAACATAAACACTAACTTAACGCACATTAAACATCCTTTTAAGGCCCATACTGCGAATTTTATTCCCCAAGTTATAGCCCTTAAAACTGCTAACAATAAATTTACTGATATGCATTACTGAAAACTGTTTAAACCGAGAAAAATAATGACTTACATCTCTTTACCAAATTTCGTTAAGTTACGTAAATTTTTATCAAAATAAGTGTTAAAAAATTAAAGAAAAACCCATGAAGGTCTGTGTAGAGATCACTATGTGTACGAGTGGGAATTCTAAGCCATGTTGCATACAAAACCAGATATAGTCCTAAAATGACAGATTGTCGTTTTTGTAAGAACCTTATTTGGTCACACAATAGCTGTGATCCATGTTGTAAATAGCTTATTAAACAATAAAACCCACGAGACATTTTTTTCTGACACCATGCATTTAAAGAGGTACGGCTTTTGTATCCTTATTAAGCCTTGAATAAAAAAACATTTGTACCTACGGAACGGAAGGGGGAAAAACTAGACATCGTCATTCAAATGACAGTCTAGCCAATCTTCATATAAAAGACAAAAGTTGTATACTCGTTGTACGCATTTCTGACGCTTTGTTCATGGTATTTTCTTATATGAGTCTTCTTGGATTCTGGGCTTGCCTGGAGTTGCAACCTGTTTTCAGAATAGAGAATAGGGGGTTCATAGCAAAGCTACATTACAGCCACTGTTCTATGGCAGCTGACTTTTAAGTTCATTTTGTTTAAAGGGACCATTCGATTCGATTCTATTCAATAGAATAATTCCTCGTAAATTATATGATGTAAGATATAAAAATATACACCACCCTGTTGATGCAAGGCTGTTGTTCCGTCCTTCAGTGAAATGAGGGACAAATCAATTCAATAAATGATTAAAAACCACTATTTCTGTCTTGTCTGCATGACCTAGAGGGCAAGGCTGCGTTTACTATAGTCTGTAATATTCTATAACTCAACCCATGCCGGCAGACACTAGACAATAAAATATTTAGTGATCTTTCTTAGCTTACGTTTGCCAATGTCTGTTTCCCTCTTCCTTATGAACTCCGCCCTAACAAAAAAAAGAACCTCTAGTACAGAAAATGTTAGAAGAATTATTTTCATGCCTGACACTAACAAATAATGAGTAGTAATAGTATCTAAACTTGATAAATTCTACAATCTTAAAAATCTAATAACTTCATCAGAAACTTTATTATATAAAGCAAGGGAAGGTATAAGATATCATGTCTAGTAGCTGATAATAGCAGTATTTTAGAAAGCACCTGCTCTTGCAACCTCACAATCGTAAAGTGAGACATTTGAAGATACGTACCAGTTAGTGACATTGTCAATTAACAGATGAAGGTTTACTTCCAAGTCTTAAAATTTAAAGGTGTCAAGATCAGCCGAGTTACAAGAAGAATTCCAGAAAAAACACATGTGCTGTGAGGAATTATTTTCCTGCAGTTACCAAATTAGCAAACTTGAAGAAGTTGATGGCCTTAAAATAGCTGTTTCGCAACACTTCCGACGAATAGACACTTAAGATCATTATAGCTGTGTCCTCATGGGCCCGGTCTGCCATTTCACACTTGAACATGACCTGGCAGCAATTAAAACATGAAGGTTCATAATAACTGTGAGGTACCATCTGCCCTACGAGGATAACTAAGCCTAGTTTTTTAAACCGTAAGAAGCCACAATCAATCGTATTGGTACATCGCAGTAGAAGAAACCATTAGTGTTGAATTCAGTCTGATGTACTTAGCACGTGAAAATCAAAGTGATAAAGAGGCTGATATTCCTGAACTACATGTAGTAACCGCAGCGAGACACTTTTTTCCGAAGAGGAACATGATTTCAACTTACTAAATACATTCAAAACTTCACCGAACCACCCTGTTTAGAGCGAAATAAATTATCACGTAAATGAAAAGTGCAATTGTTGACCTACTTTCCTACTCATATCTCCATCACCACCTACAACATATTTACTACAATCAAATACTTGAAGATTGTTATAATTTTTTCGTTACTTAAAACAGAAGATAAATACTTTGTTTGCAATGAGAATTAGTGCGTAAAAAGACAATAAAGTGAATTGTTCAAACCTGAGGTTTAGGTTTTCCTCTCAACATTTATTCCGAGTTTGCAGCTGGACGGAGAAATCGAATATCTTAGATTTCCCTTTTTTGCATTAACCAGACGTTATGCTTTAAATTGATAAAGTTTGAAATATTGATCTTTGCCACTTTGTCCAAAAATTTTACGAGGCACGCTTTTATTAATGATATTTTGCTTTTACTTCCGGCTTTATGAAGGTTCTAGTTAATCCCGATACAGACGCTGGCGGCAAAGTACAGAACTCGTTATATCTACTACGAGGCTACCTTAATCTTCTGAATGAGAATTTTTCTTTTCAACTCACAAATAATAATTGCAGATGAAACGTGGTGACAAAAAAATGATGTTAAGCTAAGACCTTAATATTGCAAATGAAACGTGGTGAAAAAAGTTGAAAGCTATGAGCTTAATATTCCATCTTATGAATTATTGAGTACATTTTACTTCAATTTTATTGACAGCTGAACGAATCCATATTCTCCAAAATTTGTTAACAACAATAGTATAGGTTGTTTACTTTACATAGGTCAGAAAGAATCGCGATGAACAGTTGCCTGCAAACAAAGTATAGCACATAGAAGAGAACGGGCAGAGTGCATAAAAGAGTTACTAAACTAAAAGATGCTGTAATGTATTATATTGTTATTTACCCCTGTAGTACGTTATCTTTTGACTAAATAATAACATTTCTTAATGGTTGAACATAGCCTTGATGAAAATTGGGCTAGTAGACTCCCGGTTATACAAATTTTCTCTTATGTCACTGATGACTTGCAAAATCTTTCTTAACTTATAAAAAAAATTGATTTTTGAAAATTGGATAATGATGAAGCAATCAATTGTCGCTAGGAAGGGGCACAGACAATCAACTGAATATGTTTATAGAAAAAAAAACAGGAAAAGAAAAGATTAGTTTCGAGGCCAACATCATGTACAGGGGACGTAAAATAGGTCCTTGCTCACATTTTTATGCTCTATATTTTTGCACAAAAATTTAGCTTATTTTAAACTTTGGGTGTTACCGACGACCTAACATTGTTTTACGGTGTTTACCAACTTGTCAACTTTGTGTTGTGTTGTGACTTCATTGTCTTTAAAAACGTCATTAGACGATTTTTTTAACTACTCGATCGATCGATTAGTCATCTTACAAATTTTCATACTTAAGCATTTGGTCCTTATTAGGCAATAAACGTATCAAAATGTTATTGGGGAGGACCACATTTTGACCCTGAGAGCCTATCTCAGGCCATTCACTTCGGGCTGCTTCAGAAACTTATCTACCAGTAAAAAGTGCCTACAGGATTCATCCCTTTGCCTACTGGGTTTTTGTTTTTGTTAGCTATGTTTTTCTGGAACCAACTTATTTATGTCTTACTTCGGTTATTCATTAATTACTAAACCACTAAATTACTTAATCAGTTAGTTTGATAGTCAGTCAGTCAATTTAGGATCTATTTCTATAATTCACTAGATTGCTAAGCAGTCAATTTGTTTAAAATAGTTTGTCACCTAATAAGGAATTTAGTGAAATGTTTATTCATTTAACTTTATCTAGTTACTGTCACGTTTAGCTCTCAGTTTCAGGAAAATGGTCTTAACGCTTCTTAGCACAGGCATTCTTTTTTCTTAACCAGGCGCACTGGATTCAGGTTCTAAAAACTCATCGGAATTTTAACGCGTATGGCGACTGTACAATTTCTTGTGGACCTTGGCGTTGCTAGATTAAATGCATTCTGACCTGCAATTAAGGATTTTAACATGCAATCATGAATTAAAGACGTGCTATTACTCGTACAACAGCGAAAGATAGACACTCGAAAATGTTACTTCCAGTCTTAAATAATTCTATAATGCCCTTCCGTTCACTGCTGTATCACTACTTAATATAACAGCGGCGATCCCACTTTCCGTCCTGCAAGGCTGTCACTTACGTATCCATTTTTAGTCATGTGACACTTTAGACGTGTGTATGCCTGGCCTACTTCAGTAAGGTCCTCCACTGCATGCGATCTTGTGCTGCTTCTTCCTTGAGTCTTCAGAGTCTTAAATCAGTGCTGATGCTGATGCACCTCACCTCACCTCACACATCCATAGTAGCATGGCTCTTTCTTTGCGCTCAAGGCGTTCCTGATCCTTACACCCCAAAGCCCAGCACTTAGAACCATATAGGAGGGCACTTCTGGCTCAGGAGTTGTACACCTGACCAGGGATTTGAAGTGAGACTGCTTTGTCAGTTAGCAGTGGCAGTAGCTCACGGAACTTACGCCATGCACAGCGCGACCTCGTTATGGTCGCCAGTTCACAACCTCCACCTGGACAAATTGCATCACCAAGATATATGAAATTGTCAACAACATCCAGCTTACCACCAGCAAAAGGAACATCTGTGCATGGTCAACCATCTATTGCCCGTGCAGTACCACAACAATGTTGACAGTGGAAGTGGGGATTATCTTGGACTCAGCCTTGAATGCCCGAGCAACGTATGTGGATCCACAAACCACAACCACCACAGAAAATTGAGTTCTGGCCTATTCCTTTCCTGCATATCCCACATGGGTACCTCCCTGACGTGCACAAGGAGTTAAGATCATTTCCTGATAGCTGTCACAAACATGGAGCTGTCTATTCTGTAAGTGCCACTGCCTCACAGCTACAGGATTCTTGACAAGAAGGAGCTCACAGAGAAGTGAATTTTAATAAAAGCTTTGTTCAGTCTGAAGGTGCAAACTCCTGAGCAACATTGGAAAAGATAAAATATATCAGTTTAGCCTAATTTTCAGACAAGTTTCAAAATCAGGAGTCGTAATTAGAATGACTGGTGACTGTTGATCACTTTACCCATTCTGACAGTTTCCTAAGGGACCATTCATAAAGCATGTTCACCCGGAGGAGGGGGAAGGGTGTACCACTAATTTGAACAATAACGAACATTTTAGAGCCAAGAGTTGTCCTTTGATTAAGACAATTTTTGATAGAATCCCCGGGGATTGGGGTAAAGTTGAAAGTGAACGTACGTAAAGGCAGTGGGGTGTAGCCTAAACGAACATGAGGGGGAGGGGGTAAAATGGTCGAAAATGAGCGGACGTACTTTTTGAGCTGTCCCTAATGTAATTTAAAAGCCTAACCTATTGCCAATAGGATGATACAAACCTGATCCGGAACGACCGGTCAATAGATGCTTGAAAGAATAAAAGAGTTGTTAAGTGATTATGGAGTCACTTCAGCAATACCTTATTAGTGCAAATTTAAAAACTAAAATACGAGGAACCTAAGATTTTTAAAACTTTATTTCGCTTTTCCGTTGACCATATGCCAGTATGTTAATTGCAGGACTGTTTAATAAAGAAAAGAACAATCTCCCAAATTACGGTCTGTCCGGTAGTTAGTTAGTAAATCAGCGAGCCAGTTAAGACCCATCTCTCAGTCAAGACCTAGCTGTCAGTTTGTTAGTCACCTGGTTGGTCAGGATCAGTGAGTAGGTCTGTTTATCAATTGATCCACTGGTCAATCAATTAATCAGTTATCTAGTCAATCAGTCAGTTAGTTAAAACTGCACGAAATAGCGAAAACATTTTAGCACTGAACAGCTTTTTTGTTGACACTCCTCAGAGTACAAAATCGTCAGAATTGAGACATGAAGAAATCAATAAAACTTATACCAAACTGTGTTTTGAAAGTAGCCAATCAGAGGTCTGACTGCTAAGTTGGTGTCGTTTTGACCAATCAGTGCATGCGGAACTAAATAGTTGGCCGAAAAGGCCCAATGAAAAGAATAATCCTTTTTTTCTGCAAGGCAACGGCTTTGTTGCTTTGATGTGGACGGATTTGAGGACGGCTAGGTGAAAAGCTGACCTTGCTCAGCCTATTATGTGAAAGCGGTCATCCTTAAACAATTTTGTACCGTCTGGGTTTTCAAGCAAGTGCTGCCCTATGACAGTTAGTTAGTAAACGAAAGATGTTGAAAGCTACTTGCCAAGGCGAAACATTTCAAACGATTATCACAGGTCTCTTTAGTAATCATACTGAAAAGCTATTGTTTCAAAACTAGGGTGTTAAGAAGGTATAGACATCCCATTCAATGCACCTAGATTTCAGATAACCGGAACTTGGATAGTTAAATGTCAGATCACTAGGTAAGATTAGTACAGAAACTTAAAGTGTACCTCCAGTGATCAGATATTTTTGATATTTTGTTTATTGTACCGACCTGAAATGCCCCCGTCTATTCTGTTAGCAGTACGTTGAGTAAACGTCGCGTACAACCGCGTAAAAGAATTTTTCAACATCAAGAACTGAACTGCCCTCTTCCTTATGACATCGGGTAAGTATCTTGTGACGTCGAAAATGGCCTCGTTCTGGAAATTGTTCGTTAAAGAATCACGTGTAACTATAGAAAACTGTACGTGAGACCAAAGCTAACGATTCCGTGAAACATAATGAACTAAATATCAAAATTTTTCTGACCTCTGGAGGTACACTTTAAACTGCATGTTCTAAATATCCCCAAAGAAATGTTTGACAGGGAACCCTGTTTGAGCTTATGGTGGCTAAGTGATCTTGAATCACTCCCTCGACTTTCCTTGCCATGGGTTACAAAATCTGTTTCCCAAAACTGTGTATAAATCAGGAGACAAAAGCGGGTCAAGCAATGAGGAAGTCTCAAGATATAGCAAGAGAATCCACTGATTTGTCTATTTGGGGGACCATAGCTGTGCTACGCAACCACAGATTCGCTAATCGCAGATTTAACATTCAACCTCTTGGTTACCCTAACCTTCCTCAGTTACATTTTCCTCACTTTTACTCTAATGTAATCCTCTCTCCTAGTTATTGAAGCTTGACCCCTGTTTAACTTACGAACACAGACTAAGACACGCTGTTTTTCCATCTTATGTCAGAAGGATTAGGATGACTTTGTGTGCTGCCAACAACACAAGTTTCCCAGATGTATAATGTTTCAGATATAATAAACAGCCGCCGTGTTTTAGTGGTTAAGGAGTGAGACTCACATGCCAAAGGTCCCTCCTAGCCCGAAATAAAGACTATCAGTTGGGGAAGGCAACGGGAGACCACTCCTAAAAATGTGCTCTCTCCCCAAGATACTGCTCACTCTGACTGGGCAATAGGCTACGCTCGACATCGAGTATGCCACCACAAAAAAATATTAAAATATCAACAATTATATCTTAGACATTTTACATCTGAATCTTAAGTCTCAAAAGTATGCACGTAATCCTTTTTTTCTAGTCGCGGGCTATCAAATTTGTGATACCTAAATAGTTTTAAAATTCGCAAAAGTTTTTGTAATTTCTCATCGTCATTAAAGTTAAATGTAGCTGGCTGTTAACTGCGATGTGATACTTAAATTATAACTAGGACCATCTTTTGGTGAAGACTTTAATCTTTCTTTTCTGTGACATATAAGCGTTCCCAGTTATCTAATTCAGTTTAACGTAGCACGTGTTGATTGCAGGAATTACAAATAATTAATACATGTTAATTCAATTTTTAAAAATATTTATCTTTCCCTAGAAAAGCAACATTTTCCATGAATTCTTAAAATTCCGTAATTGAAAGAGAAATTATTGGCAGCTCTCATTTTCAATATAAATAAGAGGCAGCCAACTTTTTGATAGGATGTAAAGATGTTAAATAGGATATTGTAGTGTTTCATTACTTGTTTGTGTTGAATAAGTTCTTTGTGGTACAAAAACCAAGAATTGAGCGTAAAAGATAAGACATAGCGTTGGTTGAACAAGCTTATTTTCGTATGACTCTCATCAGAACCGTAACGTAATAAATGCAAAAGTGAGAGGATCGAAGAGTGAAAATTCTAATACCTAATAAGATTATAACAATGCGGACGCAAAAGAAAACAAATCAAAATAGGCAAACGTCTTAAACAAGTTCCTTTTGGCGGCAAAGATCTGGTTTTGTGTTTTTAATGTACAGGGCTTCCAAAGCCTTAAGATGATAAACGGACCTGGCCTGTTTAACAACTGAAAATTGCTCAATTGAAAATTTTTCGATACAGTCCCTATTCAGCAG
>JAAAKL020009037.1:0-15407 GCA_010016065.2 Carybdea cf. marsupialis auct. non (Linnaeus, 1758)
GCAAACGGGTTTTCCCACGTACGTAATTGTTAAATCCTAGCTTTAAGTACACAAAACTGATGCTGTTCACAAACCTCTGATCTAAAACATCCTGAGCCAACCTAAATTGATTCATTTACGACTCTCAGATTGTTCAAAAATCAAGAAATCAAAAATCAAGAAATCACGAGTTTACTTTGCTGTAACCTCGTGGTATGGCTATGTATTGTTTACAAATTTTGACGAACGTCCGGTCTGTGATACTGGGAGGCGCAGCAAAAAGTCCAAAAAATCTAAAAAGGTGGATTAATGTTTCATTAAACTTATTGATTGCAGATTTAAGAATTGATTCAACGGTTGCGTCTGAAATGGAATTGTGCTCCACTTATGTTAACTTCATACGGTTCTTTAATCTTTCTTATGATTATCTTGGCGTATGCGACTCATATTAGCACCAATAAGAAATTCCGCAGTAATTTCTAGCATCACTAAATGGGCCATTTTGTGTAAACATGTGATGTTTGGATGTTACCATGTGACAAGTATGCAAATATGTGCCATATCAAGACAAACTGTGACGCTAGAGCTTCAACAAGTTTATACACTTAAGTTATACTTTTATACTTCAATTTCTCTGTTCTGATCTTGTATGTTTCTAAGCTTTTCTTATTTTTGAAAGTCTTCAAAAATCTTTTATTTCTTCAGCATTGCAGGGGGGTGGGGGGGGGGCTCATTTGAATCCTGACGATGGGGATACTTCTCCAGCTCACTTAGGTCTGATGTTGTTTGTAACTCAGATGAACGGGCTCAAAAATGTTTCTTGAATTGTTCTATAGTCTCTACTAGGATGTAAATGAGTGGCTACCATGTTCATATCTTCTGCTATCTACATGTGGTAGTCATTCTTGAGCTCATTGTGGGTTTTTTCTGATTTCTGCTGTAAACCCTTTTATCACACTTAGTGATTTAGCTTTTTTTAGTAAAATTTTTGTTATTGCAGATGTATATCTTCCCACTGTTCCTTCTTCTTCACATTTTCAAGCTTCGAAAAAACTGTTCTTTTCTATATTCCAGTAGCATGAAGCTTCCACGTCTCACGGCGTATACTCTGAAGAATAGAGTGGATAAGTTTCATTCTGTTTTCAGACACCATTGCAGTAAGTACTCATCACTTCTGTTTGTTTGAATTCGATCGGCTTTGGTGATACAGAAGTATTAAAATCCCCAAGCGCCATCAGCTTATACATTAGGTTCTGAGCTGGATCATCTTTTGTTTTTTTAGCTCAGCATAAAAGAAATTCTATGTATTCTCTGACTCAGTGGTACACATACAGTAAATACAGACAGTACAAGCTTCTTAACACACGGGCTGCAAAAATGATTTTGGGTACAAGATCCACTAAGTGGAGCGAGAAGAGTCCCGACACTTCACTCTTTTGAGACTACTCCATATCCATTTCCATCCCTTGAAGAGATTCGTCATCAAACGCAAGGCATTCTGAGGATACTTCCAGTATGGCAAGCACGTCAATGTTTAGATGTCTAGCAGCTGTAACGATGTTTGCTAGTTTAATGTTGTCCTGTAGTGTTCTCACATTGATAGTTGGGATACTTATGTTTTCATGTATATTATTATCTTTGGTTCTCTGATTGTTGGTTTTTGTGAATGTTTTCGTCAGAGATTTGGTTTCCAGCACCAGATGCTTCGGTGGTCAGTGACCAAATGTAAAGGACAGTAGGATAGCTTTTGATCTCAGCCTGAAAGACGCGGTCTTTCTCCGAGGACAACCGATGAGTCGCAACCCGATGGGGAGTCGGTTTAGTTGCCGATTATCTGACCCTCTTTTAGTCGGCTTATACGACAGGCAGAAGATATGGCACGAGTATCCTTTCCGGCACCCACACTAGTCTATGAAACAAAATTGTTCTGTAATTACATAATGCAAAGCAAGAAGAGCGGCGGTTTGAAATTTGCTAATGAAAATTCGCCTTTTGTAAGGAAATCTACATAAAAAGCCCATTGGCTTACATGTATTAAATGCCTCTTTTTGCGCATGTACATACAGAGCTTCTAAATGAATGAAGTCAATTAATGAGGCCATGAAGGCCCTATTGTATATTGGAAATGTAAACAATCCTAAATCAATAACTAATTCCATAATTGTTAAGTTCAGCCTACTTGATAATATCATAATTAAATCAAGACAGCCTGGGTTCGACTGCCAAAAGGTACATTGATGACATCAAGAGACGCTTCCGATCTTAAAGTCCTCGCTGCTTCGATGAAAGTCTCGTGTGCAAGAAGACCATCCTAGCCGCTCTCAGAAAGAACAGTTAAACATAAAATTGCTATCTGTGGGAAATGAAACTGTTCGTTTGGTTAGGATAAGCTATGGTTCTAAAACCAGTATACGCGTCACTAATGTGAAGCTCTTATTAGTGATCAATCTTACATCCTTCTGATTGTGAGACACTTCTACATCCAATTTCCAAATGTACTATAAATGTAAAAATGTCATCATCCGGATTTTATTTATATCCGTTCAGAGCTTTTTATTGGATTTTTACAACCAATTAACTGTAGTAGAAAACATTACTAGACATGCCTTTCCCTATGAGTTAAGACTGTAAAAGGAAAGCAGCACAAATGCTAGCATGGTATGCTAGTAGTGCCTAGGGGTGAAAGATAATGGGTGTCAATATGTAAAATAAGCACAATAAGCCCTTGAAAATATACCAAGTCGTCCGATATAGAATCAGCACTGACTTTAAACTAGTTTACTAGTTAGAAAGAATTATCAAAGTGTGAGTAAACTAACCTTTGCAGAACCAAATGTACATACAGGACATACAGGATATACAAAATAATATTATGTAGTTTATTCTCCTGCATAAATTTACAAACTTTCTATTGGTTACTAAGTGAGAACATTACAAATTCAAAGAAACTATACATTACCTGTACAAGGAACTGTCTGTTGCTAAATGTCTGAGACGCTTGCTAACTTGCACACAGGAAGCCAAGTCCCTTTGAGTTAAATCTCCCAAAATTTTTAAAATAATCTCATCTGACAGGTGGCTGAAGTAGCTCATGACAAACTGTGATGCTAGTAAAATGGAAAGAATTTGTACATTAGACGCTAGTAGTTATCAACTAAAGGGTCAACTAAAATTTAATATACTCTCCTCTACATTAAATTTCCTGCACTATAGACACCTTGTATGGAACATGCCAAGGCAAAATTGGAAGGATGTTGTTGTATGCATGTGTACCCTAGACATTTATGACACCTTATGACGTAAAACTGTAAGTAAATGATTTGTAAGCCAGACTATGAGATTACGAGAATAGGAGTTAGAGGCAGGAAAAATTAAGAAGAACTAAACTAGTAGTTATCTTCCAGCGTTAATCTATAGAGGGTTAAGCGGTATACAAAAGATGTATCAACCTTAAATTGTTCTATTATGTGCAAACCTACCCTTAATTGACAATGGCATGAATGAAATATTACTGCCATCAAAGGAAACATTAGGATAATGGTGTTGAGATCTGGCACTTACTTTCAGAACTGTTATTGTAATCCTCAAAGTTTGGGCATTACTAGCAACAACCTGTTCACATGACTATTACTATCATATGGATAGTATAAATATAATATAATATAAATGGAAATATGTGTTTCAACAATCAATGGGCTGGACAATAGTTAGGGGGTTGCACACCAGTGCTACAGTCGGCCTACTTGCAACCCAAATATTCTCATTAACTTGAACTATGTGCACAAAAGGTTGTCATTGATTGTTAGCTCTAAACAATAAATCTGTAAACAACAGACAATAGACAAATGCAAAACAAAGAACCTTGCAAGAAGGGCTTTTGTATTTGGAGAGTAGTTTATCATTATTGGTTGTATCCATTTATCCTATGAAAAGCAAATATTGGTAACACAATGGAAAAAACTAATACATGAAAATTTACTTAAATCATTGCCATAAAGGCTGATTTACCTGCTAAGATTTTGTCAGGCTGACTCACAGTTCGTACAACATACATCTATTCTTCAGGAGCCTGATTTCATGGTTGTTGATCTGAGCATAAATCCGAACAATTTTAGAAAGTCTGTAACAATTGAACAGATTTACTCCCAATTTTGGACGTTGTGGCAGTACCGCAAAGTTTCAACATGGACGCCTTGAAGTCGCGATGGAAAGCATGACTTTCTCTACAGCAATAACTACATTACTGTCAATAACATCTTGTAGGGGTGCTCTGCAGGCATATTAAAGAAAAATGCCATGAGATTTATCCACAATTTTAGCATAGTTGGCTTTTTGATGACAAACAAATCACCGAAATGACTATGTAGTTTCTCATGCAAGGCTATAATACCATCCAGGTGAATGCAGCTCCCAACATCTAGGTGATTGCTTATTTTTCATTCTCAAGTAAGCTTTCCTATTCAGCTTCTCCTACTGTTTATAAACAAGATGAAATCCCAAACAGTGTTTGTGCTCAAAACTGTTGAGCAAGTGGAGGCTAATTTCACATACAACTAATCTTGAGTGGGTCACATGATTTAATTGTCCCTAAATAGACCTGACAAATGGTAGCGTGTAGATCAGCCTTTAGACAACAATCAATGAATTTTTGTGCTCACTCTTGATAATGCTACATAAAAGAACAGTAGTATCAATAGTTTACATTGGGAACTGGTTTGGGGACACTTCCAGCCTGTGGGATATTTCGTGATTTTGCAAGGCATATGAGCTGTCCACAGTCTCATAGAAAAAAATGTCTTTTAGTATAAACTGGGCCAAAGGTTCACTATCTTAGAAATCTCCTCTGAGGTAATATTAAGTTATTTCACTGTTGTAAATTTGGCCATTGATTTGATCATTTCTAGCTCTTTTCATGGGTCAGTTAGAATGGTACCCACAAAGCAACTTTATCAGGAGTTTTCTTGAGTATGGTACCTTATTCACAAAGTTTTAATGGGTTACAAGTCGGAAAGCATTTACTCATTTCGGTCTGAGAAAGAATCACCACCTCCCATACAAGGAAGCAGTCCACCCTGAGTGCAACTAAAAAGGAAGGCTTACTTTGAAATCATGTTCAATGCATTGAATGCTTGAAAACATGGACTGGTTGTGTGCATCAGCTGAATTTCATTGTAGTTTAAGCACACTAGGTGGCAGTCCATCCCTGGACCACATTTTATGCCATGTTTGAAGGATGTCATGAGACTCTTTATTGGAGAAGATCAAATAAAGAAGTTGCAGTGTGAAACAACATTTATATTCTATTCCTCTGCTGGCAAGTCCAAAACATTTGCAGGTATTTATACTAGACAAACTAGTTTAAATGCCATGCAACAATAAGCTTTATAAGACACAAAGACCTGTGTTGTCAAACAACTAGTCATATGTAGTAAAAAGCGTATTAGCTCTGAACAACACATTTTTTCTAGTATTCTTAAAGGTGTCATTACAAAAACAACATACTTTATCTTCCTTTCTTTTAAATGAAATCTAGAGATATGCATAAGTTTGAGAGTCTCTACTTATATAAAAATAATCTGAATACTCTATGACCAGGTTTCTAACCCTCTAAAATCTTCTTTAAGGTTCTGCATATTTTGCACTATTCTATGGGATCATGATCCACTTTCTGTTCTTCAGTGCTCATGTCAGCCCCCTGAACTGAATATACTGAATTACTAGTTGACAAATTATTTACGTAAATACTATTACTCATCTATGGCTAATGTATTCTAACGTAGCAGTTGAATTGATGATTCACATCCTCTTAGCGTAAAGAAATACTTTGATTTCATTAGGTTAAGTTAGTTACTTACTAGTCTTCATTGAGCCAGTATGTATCGTGTTGTACTCACTGATAGTGGAAAGTATTATTTCTTCTGTATCATTTGGATCTTATATTCACTGGCCAACATAATGGTTTAGCTGAAATCCCTCATTGTGGTTTATGCCTATCAACCGTATGCCGTTATCAATTTGGTAAGTTCGTTCCTTTAGTATCATTTTGTGTCTTGTCATGGTCCTGTTGCCAGACATTATTTACAACATGATCAATGTCAAGTGCTGGGATTGATACTCACTTGTCTGCATCCATGAGAATAGTCTCAAGGAATGCAACATCAGGCTAGAACTATGGTCTTTGTTCAACCAGCTCATTACTTTTGTTGAGACGACATTAGTTTCAACTTTAACTTTCCCCCCAACATCAGTCAGTCAGTGTTCCCAATTTGCACTTTGCCACATAGCCACAGAGATGACATCTTTAGCTTGACATTCATGTGGATGTGGTCTCCTACCACTAGGGGAGTAATAACCTTGTTCTTATGCCATAGAATACCTTATTCTACTGCTTGTCCTAGTTAATAACACTAATGACTCTTCCATCAGGCACAATTTCTGGCTCGAAGAGATCTGGTTTAAGTGGTTTTGCTGTTCATATTCTTCTGGAATTAAGCTTTACATTGGGCTAGGCAATACTGTCCTGATGGTGAATTTCTGTATTATAGTACAGCTATACATGGATCAATACAATGTTTTAAGATATGCTTTGCTTTCTCTAAGGCTGCTTCTGAAATTATGTTACTCTTAGGATGACATGGTAAGGAGGTGTAATGATTAAAGTTCCAATGAGTGGCAATGTTTGCAAACTCCTTGCATGTAAATTGGGGTCCATTGTCTGAGGCAAACACTTCCGGTATTCCTTGCCCAGAAAATATCTTCTTCGTTTGTATGATTGTGATCTCAGCATCAAATTCTTGAAATCAAACACGTCATTGTCCACAATTTTGCATCCTCTTTACAACATCAGCTGGCTTTGCACAGGTTTAGGATGTTTACGTGCTTTTGTCTCTTGACATGTGTCACAACTGCCATACATGTATTTGATGTCTGTATGAATCTTAGATCAAAACAATTTTTTTAGGTATGTCTAAGGCATCCATTAGGACCTTGGTGAATTGGGCTGATTTTCTGTAGCATAATTTAACTGATTCCTGTTGGGACTATGATCACTGTCCCTCACTATAATATCCTCCATCTACCATCTTGTGCAGTAACCCCATCTTGTGCAGTAACACCATCTTGATATTGACCAATACTTGCTTATATTCTTTCAAAATTCCATCTTGTCATAAGACCATTCTCTTGCAATGATCAGTGACTTGTCTATCAGATCTGATCCTCTGCTGTTGCTGCAGCAACCATTCTATGCTATGCTATGTAAGAACTTCTGGTTGATACCTTCAATGATTCAATTAAGTACAGCATAACACTAGTCAAAGGTATTCTGTTTCAATCTGCAATAGGCACTTTTCTTAAAATTGTGTGGTTTCTTCTTAAAATTGGCTCTTATATCTTCCAATGTTTCATAATCCAGTTTGAACATCCTTACATTCTCATAGGAAACTTTCTCACACCAATTCTTTTCTACCTTGGATAGTATGCATGAGAAGGTCAGCATTCAGGGAGAGCATATTCAGTTCCTCGCATGTCCTCCCTGATGACAGTGATGTCAGCTTGCCATCAACAATTAGGAACTGCTTCTGTACTCTCTTGTTTCCTGCCCTGTCTCCTTGAAATGTGTTGCCCTCCATTGAATACCTTTAGGACTACATGTGCCTTTTATTGCTAGTTTTCCAACAAGCTTCTGGTACTCAGCCATGCTCAAGCAATCCCCTTTGGATCTACTATCAATCTGCATCATAATCATAGTCCATCTACTGGTGTCTTCAAATATCATGCAGGGCTTTCTTAACCAACTTGTGGCTTGGGTCAGATACATTCATGATAACGTGTTCAAAGATGAAATTCTATTTTGTAAGCCACTTATACTAATCAATAAGAAAATTGACATATTTCCCCTTATCGATGAGTACTTCCTGGTAGATGGAATTCAGTGCCAGAATCTAGGTGATTGCATTAAAAAATATCTATCAAAGTTTCACTTGTTCCATGGAATGTTAACCCTCTGAGAATTTGTGAGACCCTCTGTGGTAAGCAAGTCTATGTCAACTCACCAATATTTACGAGCACATGAATATGTTCAAGAGACATCTACAACATTGGGAGACCAATATAATGGTATCCCATTATAAGTTGATAGGATTCATGGCTACTTTGAATCTACTGACACAAAAGACAAAATTGAGATGGCATGCACTCTGGCTTGGCAGAACATCTGCAAACAGTGTAAGATATTGATGTGATTCCATACAAAAACACCTGGTCTTCCTGAAGTCAGAGTTTGAGAGAGGTTTTCCCTATCATTATCCAGTTTTACATCACCAGAAACACATTCACGGCCAATCCCAGCATTCTGAACAAAAATGATGAAGGCCCTGAAGAACTAACTTGCTTATTAGATGTCATTATGGCAAAATTAGTGTTTAGAACATGAGATCTGTTTGACTTTCAGTTACACATCAAGGATGATCATCCTGTGCTATCAAATTTAGTAGATTTGGCATACAGAAAACTTATGCCATTCCCATGGACCAATGCACTTTTGGCATTGGTATGTACTAGAAATCAAGTGGAGACTAAGCATGACATTTAGGTGTGTCAGTTGGATGAAATGGACCCTGGTATCACACAACTAGCTGGTCAAAAAGCAACCTCAGCCTTCAAACTAGTGTTGTGGAGGTTACAAATCTGACTGAGACATGAACTATTGGCCTCCCATGCTCAACAGAATATTTGTTAAATGAACAACTAGTCAGAGTCAATGTAATTTGCAAATACTACAGTTGTACATTGATATTACAATCACGTACTACATTTCAGGTCTGAAGCTGAGGGGGGCAAAGGGGGCTATGCTCCCTTGTGAAAACATTTCAGCTTATTCTGCCCCCTTGAAAAGTATCACATGCAACATGTTTTTATATAATAAACATATTCTGCCCCCTCCCTTGAAAGAAATTATCCTGCTTTCCATCCCACTTGCAATAGCAAGCCAGCTTGTCCCCCCTACATTTTCCCATGACTTTCAAAGGTTTGGTGGAATTTTGGTAGTGTTTCACTATATGTGAATTAGAGCATGTGCCTGTGCCAAATCAAGCTCATTAAAAATTTGCATAGAAAATCATAAACAAAACAGTGAAAATAACTTTGTAGTGATAATCTTCTATAAGTCAGAAGCTACAATACATTTAGCTTGAATTGTATGACTGCGGGTATCTCATGATCCTCCCCGGAGTGTTAATTTTACATAATTGTCTTTGTGTGTATCTTTAACCTCTACAATACATACATAATATACAGTGACACATAGGACTTGACAGTAACATGATTTAGAAGTATTTTGTGCAGCCAGCCAGTAACCCAGATGGGGGCCCACTGGTGTGGATACCCCTCAACCTACACGAGAATAAAAAAGAACCAATGAGGAGGAGGAGCCAATGGATTTGTTGATATTTCTCATCAGAAAACAGTTAAAATTCTCATTCAAAATCAGTCTAACAATCAACACTTGATTTGTGTTTCAACAGATATCAGAAATAGCCAATGATAAAGAAGAAGAAGAAGAAGAAGAAGAAGAAGATAAATGTGATGGAATAATCAAACATATATTAACAAAGAAATGAAGTAAAATAGCATTTTACTCACTATATATTACAAAATAGAACATATATTTTGAAATATTGTTGAACTTAGTGTAATAGTTGGAGGCAGATTTACCAAACTATTAACTACAAACAAATTAAGCATTCTTAAAATAGGAATTTTTCAAACGTTTAAGTTTAAGCAGGAGTCTTGACCAGCAGATCTGAGGTTTTGTTTAGAATATTGGACTCCTGAGGCCATTTATGCTTTTCTTTGATCATTATATAACACATCCACTATTCAATTTTTTCACGAAGTGAATGTCAAATGTTCTACTATTGTTCAGTTGGAGAGTTCAAAACGTTGTTATGTGATACACTTGTATGACTATATGTGTGCTAAATACAGATGTTATATGTTACATAAATGTTGTGGAATCGTGTGCCGTACTTAGGGGCCTATAGAATACGGAATTGCCGATATTCGTATAGGGATGTAATGCACCACCACTACACTAGCACTGTTCTTGTTTGTTATAAAAGTCTGGTACTACTCCTTGAACTTGTGATGGAAAGCCACCTTACTATTTGACTATTCGCGGCTCCATTTATACAATTTTATGCATGTAATAACCATAGTCAGGGAAAATGTGGTCTTTATTTCGAAATTGTGATACTATGTGCTTTTCGCACTATAGCAGTCTAAGCTTTATCACGAAAATCTATCAAGAGATGAGTTATTTCGAGATTCTATATAAATAGGAAAGAGCCTTATATCCGACCCCAACCCTTACACAAGAAAAAACCAAAGAATTAACTCCCAAATAGCCTCTAAAATTAGCTCATGATATGAGGAGAACAAGTCTTGTTATACTATAGCCAGTATGACTGCGACCTACGAAGGTGGCCGTTGTGTTTCAATATCATTTTATTATATTACATTAAATCTAGGGAATGCGAGTCCACCTTTTCTAGTGCAAAGTATTAAAGATAAGGCTGCAACTGCCGCTACTGTTGTAGTTTTTAATCGAATACAACTTTACAATATGATACAAATAAGACTCTGAAGATAGTCCGGCCCGAGCTTCTGCCTTATTGGTAATCAAAGCCACCAGTATCTCGACAGTAAAAAATCCGACAATACCTACCTTTCCACGATGAAATTTTTGTCCACAAATCCCAGAAAAATCACGTTGAAAACAGGCGATATGAACAACCTGAGAGTTCAGGTAATATGAAGGCTGACATTTACTGGTTCCTGATTCCCATCAGTGCAGACAACTTTGTAAATACTTCATGTAACGGACACCAATTTTAAACGTATTTCGATCATCACGCCGGGGAGAGCAGGGTTTGCCAGACCTAGGGGAACACAACAAAGCAACTCGATCATATCCAGCAATAAATTTGGCGCAGGTCATTATCCAACTATGGAAGATAAAGATGTGCTGTTGATTGTCATAGTATATGACAGTGACGACTGTTATCCTATGCACATGTATGTATATACAGAAATTTTCTAGACCCTAACTTTCTGACGCCTTTGATCCACAGTCATCGAACGATAAGATTACTGATATTCCACTTAACAACAACTATCTTGGACCTTTCGCCTAGAAGGTTAGTGGAACATTATTATATAGATTGTGACCATCGCAAATTTACTAGCCTGATGATGGAAGAAGGACCTGTCGACACGTTGCTGAACAAAAACTTATTGACTCAAATCATGATATATTCTTCACACAGAATGGCTTCTGCTGAGTAGACAAATGGAGGTACATTCAAAGCTATAGAAGATCATATTGTCATCACATAGTACTAAGATCACCATGCCTCAGCCCATCGTTGGGCCTCAAGGGGTTTGAGTAGGCACCAGTCACTGTGAAAAAGTGAATAGACAGCGGGGCTTCAAATCATATCAGCAAAGAATGCGAGTAATTTATCTACCAGGCAGAAATCGTAATCTATTGATGAAGAGCAAGTAACCACTGCGTAAAATTGCTTGCAGCTCTTTGAAAGTGTTACTACCAATTTACGATTCCATCATGTTTACTTTCAGCGTTTTATTTACTCGTTTGTTGTCCCTAGCGGAGGTTATTGTCTTTACGATATTGGGTTTGGGTGGCAGGATGTTATAGTAAATGAATACATGAAAAACTGTTAGGACAAACATACCAGAAGGGTGTTGAGTTTCCCATTACTATGCTAGAGGCTTTCCTACCAATGATCAGGTCTAGAGTATAATCTGAAAGACAACTGGAAAAAATACTTTGTTTAGGATCAAAAGACTCGATTGCATAATTGAATGGTATAGCTTTCAGGTCCTTCTTATGATTAATATGATATTGTTGTAATATTCTCAGAATGCCTTAAAAACATCTGTAGCAGTATATTAGAAGATGCAAAGCGAGGTTTGTAAATAGTTGTCAGTCGACAAAATTATGAACTTTATGACATCTTTTGAGAAGCAAAATCGAACTTGTGTTAACTGACACAATAAGCTGCCCTGTGGATGTCATTGAAATGATCCTCACCAAATGAATTTTCCATTTGGTCGTGATACGTTTAATTGTTATTAATGAGAAATAGCTTCTCTTAGAATTAGAATGTGACGACAATTCACGGGGCATCAAAATAGACGTAAATACTGTTTAAAACTGCACGAAATAGCGAATTCGTTTTAGTACTCAAAAGCTGTTTTCGATTGACACTACTCAGAGTACAAAATCGTCAGAATATAAATTAAAGGGAATCAATGAAACTTATACCCAACTGTGTTTCCATAATAGCCAATCAGAACTCTGACTGCCAATCTGGCATTGACTGGCTATTTTGGAAACACATTTGGGTATAAGTTTCATTGATTCCCGTTTTAGTAAAACACACTAAATTAGTTAACTTACAATACTCATAGTGGTCTAAGCAGGAATTCTTAATGAAGTAGTTGGCAAACTAAAGTAGACCTATAGAACTCTAGACAGGACGAGGAAGTCGGGCGATACTCCCCTAGAAATTTTCCACAAAAATACTGGCCAGATGCTTGAAATTATCATATTGAGGGATGATAAACTATAGCAATTTTAAGAGCAGTTAGTCTAATGTTTTTATTGCTTCGTAAGGGGTCAAGAGCCGGTGCTGCTTCCTGCGTATGCAACAATATACTCATTGATACACATGCGAAAGTAGGTATGTATCTAATTCAGCAATAGCCTAGGCCTACCTTTGACTCTGTGGCCTGAGCTGCCCCTTTTCAGTACTTGTGCCACAAATTTTTACCATCTGGAACAGCGACTTCTTAGTTAAAACATTCAGTGAACAAGCGACTTACAAACGAGAATACGGATTTAAATGCCACTTTATTTTCTTAAATTCTGTATTCATATGAACGCAATCGGACAGTAAAAGTAAGCTTCTTTTATGTTTGATTTAAAAAAGAACAACCAATATAAATATCTGCCATATGAACGCACTCGGACAGTAAAAGTAAGCTTCTTTTATATTTGATTTAAAAAAGAACAATCAATATAAATATCTGCCAACCAGGTCAGCATGTTACAAAACTACACCCTCTTAACTCCGGCCCAGACGATTGTCAGGGTTATCTCAAGCACAGAATTTCAGATAAACGGTTTGGCACTAGTCATACTACTACTGCCACATAGATACTATTTACCAGTCTACCGAAAAGGCCAGGGAAAAGCTGGCTTGGCTGCTCAACTTGAAAATTTCATGATCATATTTGCTCGTTTTCAGTTAATCCTGCAAGACTTATTCCGACTTCATAAACAGATTAGTAAGTTTGGCTACAGTGACACGTTGGTCTTATATTTTAGACATATTTTGTTTGCAATATCGGTACCGTCGTCGAAAAATCGCAAATAGGTCAGTTTCTCACGTCGCATTTTAGGGGGTACAAATTAAGTTGTAGTACCAAAAGAAAATCTTGTCATTGATACGATTCTTTGTTTTTGTCTTGCGGAGATCTAAAGGAACTTGGACTTTGGTTAATTCTTGCTTTTATGTTCAGACACCAGCAACTGCTATTTTGTTTTTGTTTTGAAATTCTCAAATATAGCAAGTAATTGTTCCTTTGACTCGAACTGTTGGTTGATAATGCCTTCAGAGCTATTTGCCATATCTAGAAACTTCAAAACAACGTACTTTTCTATCTCAGAGAGTTCTCTAGAAAACCTTGGTCCTTAATCCTCTCGAAAACTAAACTATCGATAAAAAATGTCCCCCTGATGACTTTCACCTCGTTTCTGAGATATTACGTCATGCCAGTATCTGAACCGTGATCCAGTACCGAGCGACCTTAATGCGATGGATTGCAGCGTTTCGTCGAGCCGGATTTCCACTAGGCGGGAAAAGTAGCCGCTACAAAGATTTTCTGCCGTTACATTTCCTGTAGCTACCTTTCGAGCAATCTCAACGTTGTAGCGGATTGAAAGAGGCTGCAAGAGGTAACTGATCCAGAAAAATTAAAGTGGATGACATGATGAGAAATGTTCTGTGCGTTTCGCTTCTTCATAACGGTACTTTATATCGACACGTGCAGTACGTGACGTACTAGAATGGAAATAGGAGATTTACGACCAATTTATGAAAAATCAGAGGAGGCTTTAAAAATTTCATTGCTGAGTGTATACATCGGGAGAGAACGTAATCGACGTGTCTCGAACAACAGTTGTCTTGAAAATGCAGTTGACACTATCACACGAGTCTCAAGACTGCAAATACCATTGTACTAGGTCTTTGTCACTCGGCCTTTTAACCGCTAGTGATGACTGTACCATATTGCTAAAATTTAATCAATTCAATCTATTAAGGTAGGCGTATACTACATAATAATATCGTCCATTCTAAAATCAGCATCCAACTCTACGCAGCTTTGGAGACAAGCCATATGATTTTACCACGGAAGGAATACCATCCAATTTATCATTCTGTCCAAGCTCATCGAAAGTTACAAAGCGTTTTTAAGTATAAAGGATTTGAAATGCTAAGTCTGAAAAGATACTGTAGCAATATAAAATTATATTGGTATGTGTTGGTGACACAACTCCCTACTTCTCCAGCATCTTTTCAAATTGGCATATATAAAAGCCCACTGTAGAAATGAGGATGCAACTCATAGATTCCTCTAAATGGATCTTCAAAAAAATACCAACTCGTTAACAATTTAAAGTAGCTTTTCAATTCTTCTTGAACAGCTAGTTATTATACTATGTCTATTTCATCTACTAACCAATGGCTGGCGTATGATAGAGTGACAATATCTCATTGCAACCAGGCCAGCCGCTTTCTGAACTTAGTCGAAATGCACTTGTTCATCTATCAGACTATGGTTACGCTCTATACTGATTGGAGGGAAGGAGGGGGAAGCCTAAGACATATCGGTATCACCCTTTTCGCAAAATGTGTCTGTGGTACGAACAATACGACCCGACGCCCGTCATTAAAGATTGTTAAATACTTGTACTCTCGAAACGCGATGAACAGTCCAAAAGATCTAGACAATCATACAATTTCGTGGTTAAAAACACAGTACATACTGTTAGTAGATGAAGAGTGAAACAAACAGACGAACAAACAGGCTTCGTATCTAAAGTATTTCCAATGGGAAAATTTGTTACAAAATTGCTGCTGCACAGGACAATCACATCACAGGTGAGTCAGTACGTTCCCAATGGCCATATAATTTTGACACAGCATCTATCTATACTTATTTACACCGCATTTGCCCACGTTCACACCGTTTCAAGAGACAACATCAAATATCGCGTTTGATTTCTGTTGCCGGAAAATTCATAAAGTGTGTGTGTGTGAGTGGGGGGGGGGGGTATC
>JAAAKL020009038.1:0-15406 GCA_010016065.2 Carybdea cf. marsupialis auct. non (Linnaeus, 1758)
GTAACTTGATCATAGCTATGATTTATGACTATGATTATGACTAATTGAGACAAGGGCTATGATTATGATTACGACTGCAACCTGCAAATATGACTTATAATGACTATTACTATGACCTTCACTCTGATTGTGGCTATGATTAAGATAATGATTACGACTAGGACAATAATTATGACTAATAATGACTATAACTACGACTATGAGTATGGCTATGATTATGATAATGATTATGAATAAGACAGTAATTATGACTATGACAAGGGCTATGATAATGATTATAACTACATAAGCAAATAAAACTAATAATGACTATTACCATGACCGTGATCATAGCTATGCCTATAATAGTAATATCGACTGCAACTATGAATATGATTTTAATAATTGCTGGGACTGAAACTGACTAGGATTATGGTTACCAAATTAATGACATCGCATAGCGGATTTTAAGTGTAGGGAATAAGTAAGTGAGGACCATTGGTTGTTCTCAGCAATGATTTGTAGCTGCAATTGGGATCTATTTTCTCTCAAAAATTTGACTGCCTGGAGGATTATTACTGGCATTTGCCTTCTGACTTTCATCTGTAATTTTTAACTTAGTAAAAGTTAAAAACATTCAGTACGTGTCTAGTCTAGACAGAGGAAGAAGACGTGGCATTTCAAGTTAGCATTTGATTGTAAATTTGACTTGGTAAAACCTATACAACTTTACACTGTGTAACTGTGGTCTGTTCATTACTTAACAAAAGGAATTGGCGTTACGAGGAGAACTCCGACCTTTCTTTGAAGCCTCGTAGCAATCATTGGTCCAAAAAGGCAAAGAATTCTCACAGAGAAACTTTCCCGGAAGGTCATTAGAATCTTGAAATTTAAAACCTGCTAGAGTAGGAAGATAAACATTTTTCTATCATGGAAAGTAGGATCCGTTGAAAAAAGGAGATGTAGACCTAGTTATGCGGAGCTATTAGCACAACAGGCAATTGAACACCTTTATATGTAGAAAGAGGAACAACATCGCCATAGGAAGCGAGGAGCTGGCGGCGCCTCCAATGTTGTGTCATGTCTTTTAGATCATGAATTTAGCCCAGCTGTAACATAAATGTGTAGAGTTTGAGCTGACGTGGCAATGGGATAATGCATCCACGTCTTCAAATCAATGGCGGTTTTAGGGGGAGGACGACACTACCATGGCCCGAGGCCCCGCGCCTCAATGCTAAGAAAAACATTATCTAACTGTCCATATTGATCGTATGGAAGTAAGTGAAAACTACAAACTGTATCCACTGGAAGGAATAAGATGCTCCGGAACTTCCGCTGTATGATCATGTAGACCAGAACGTCCATGTATGAGGTCATAGGGCCCCGCACCCTTGAAAACCGCCACTGCTTCAAATACGGTCAACATGCGCTTTGTTACAAAATGAGAAGCCGCAACAAAGGAGACGCCGCAACAAAAGAGAAGGCTATCACAAGCACACAGATAATCAGTTTCAACGAGTTTTCTTCACCACTACTTCGAACCCAAAGGGCTGTGCCCACCATCCATCAATAGACATAGGTCATAAAATAGCGCCGGCGTTAAGTCTCCGGGAAAGAGAAGAAATACAATGATTTGAACCGCGTGACCATTTCGTTGTCGTTGTAGAAGTCCATAACGCAGTGCCGACAATCACTTTCACGGGATCACTATTACCAGCGTTGCAATAAAAACACGAAAATTCTGTTTACAAATCAACTTAAGAAATCGCTTGCTGATCTGTAATGGGGCAACAGACGCTTTGTTCTCTTCCAGCGTCAGTGGAGATAATATATGGGAACATCGAATTACTTCCCTTGACATGGATTCATTCAAGTCGTCTGAACGATATTGTTATTAGTCCCCCGCGCTTAGTTCTTAAGAAGCTTCCACTTGCCGACTCGTTGTAAGTTAAAGAGGAACCGTTTAGCCGACTTATGCTTTATTTCAAATGCGTATATATTGTTTCGGCCTACGTGCTTCTGGAGGTCACGGTTTTTCAACCCAGAAGTTTCTTCAGCTCGTCTGTCTCTAGTTCTGATGCGATTACATGTAGGTCGAACATTACACTACTCTAACTAAAATGTAAACCACCACTAATAAGTGAAGCATAGTTTGGGTGTACAAATGATATAACGTTGGCTCCATACCACTTCAAGGTGCTCTAGGATTCCAAACAAAGGGTGACTCATCAGCGAAGGGTAGTTGGGAGTACAAAGGGCACAACGTTGGCTCCTGAGCACCTAAAAGTGCTGTAGGGCTAAAGGCAAGGTAACTAATAAGTGAAGCATAGTAGGGGAGTACAAAGGACATAACGTTGGCTCTGTATCACCTAAAGCTGCTGTAGGATACCAAACAAAGGGTAACTGATAAGTGAATCGTAGTTGAGGAGTACAAAGGACATAATGTTGGCTCGACATCGCCTAAAGGCGCTTTACGACTCCTATCAAAGGGTACCTCATATGTGAATCGTAGTAAGGATTTACAAAGGGCACAGAGTTGGCACGATATCACCTAAACGTGCTATACACGAAACCCAGATAGACGCGTCACTAGTACCACGTCGAATTTTGAAGTCATAACAATGACTCCTGTAATTACCTTCCAACAGAGCAGACGTTTACTGTGTATCAGTCACCATAACTAGCTATACGCCGCAGCAATTGAACGTTGCCTAGCTGCTGTGAAGGATGAGGGGTCGTTGGGCGAATAAAATAGGGGGAGGAAGCAATGACCACACGCATCGCAATGGTGTTGATGTGACAAGTTGCCGCAGACAATCGGAAGCGTTGATTTCTCTCTTACATGTCTAGTTACCCATTTTCAACCCGCGTCCACCTTGGGCAGATGCACATCCTCCCTGGCACTGGGAAAGAGCATGGAGACACAAGGCCCTAAGCCGTAGCCCATTTAGAGGTCCTCAAAAGCTGCCACTTTTAGCAGTAAAAATATGCCACTTATCGATTAACAACGTTTCGAGTCTCTAAAGATCAGTTCAAACGGTCCACTTGGCATCTGCTTTGCTCCGAATAGAAGCAAAATTCATGCCATGTCCGTAAATTCCCTTCTCGGAGAAAGCTACGGAAGTTGCTCCAATTTGATAAAATGTACGCTAGGCATGTTTCGCTAGGCAATTTAGTGGCTTCTTAAATCATAACCTTCAAACCACACAGCCACTTCAGTTTATAGCTTCAGTGCCTTTATGGATATCCATGGATGACATCTATGCACTTGGCAGGGATAACTCGTTTACCCTCGTATTGAGCCTGTCTGTTCCATTATGGCCTCGTACTAAGTGAAAATATTTTATGCACTGGTTACCACAACCTTTGTGAATGCAACCCTACTGACATTCTTCCTCTCTCTCTTCCCGTGTTCCACTAGTGGATTTCCCTATTCACGCTCGGGTTCCTCTAAAAGAGTCTTAAAACTCGTGAGCATAAATTAGGGTTACGATTAGTCAGCAGGGGTTCAGTATGACTAGTCAGCGCAACTTACGATGCAGTACGACTAGTCAGCGTAACTTGCGATTCAGTGCGACTAGTCAGCATAAATTAGGGTTCAGTATGACTAGTCAGCGTAACTTGGGATTCAGTACGACTAGTCAGCGTAACTTAGGGTTCAGGACGATTAGTTAGCATAACTTAGAGTTCAGGACGACTAGACAGCATAACTTAGAGTTCAGAACGACTAGACAGCATAACTTAGGATTCAGGACGACTAGTCAGCATAACTTAGAGTTCAGGACGACTAGACAGCGTAACTTAGGGTTCAGGACGACTAGACAGCATAACTTAGAGTTCAGGACGACTAGACAGCATAACTTAGAGTTCAGGACGACTAGACAGCATAACTTAGGATTCAGGACGACTAGTCAGCATAACTTAGAGTTCAGGACGATTAGTCAGCATAACTTAGGATTCAGTACGTCTAATCTATATAACGAAAGGTTCAGTACGACTATTCACGACTAGTCAGTATAACGTAGAGTTCAGTATAAATATTCAGCATAAATTAGGGTTCAGTGCGAACAGTCAGCATAACGTAGGGTCCAGGAGGACTAGTCAGCATAACTAGGGTTCACGACGACTAGTCAGCATAACTAGGGGTCAGGACGACTAGTCAGCATAACTTAGGGTTCAGGACGACTAGCAAGCATAACTTAAGTTTCAGTACGACTCGTGTGCCCAACATAGGGTTATGTACAACTCGCGTGCACAACTTAGGGCTTACGACTATAAAAACATCTTCACGTCATACTCAGTGTAGAAACAACTAACGTTCTACACCTGCTTCGATACCCAGGGTAAAAACGTCGAACGCTCCCCAGATCAGGTCCCCTTGGTTTGTGGACCAGCATCATTAAGAGATGAAAACCTTGAGCCCTATTTAGATGTGTTTGCATCTACGAAAAGTATAAAATCATCTATTTACAGTCAATTATCCATAGCTTTAGGTTAGCGTAGAATTGAGCTTCCAGATTTAAACTTTCACAAGTACAACATTCAATCAGGGTAGCTACCCTGAAGGTGTTCAGTGAATTCCGTCAACTTCAAATCGAGTGATTTCACTGAGGTGCATACTGCGTTACCGTGTAGGGAAATGCATCTTGAATTCGACGATCGAAGTAAAAAGAAACTGTACCGCAAGGATGTTAACATATCACATGCTACTACTATAAGTCTTTCCTGTATATGCATAAGTGCTAATCGTACGACAAACTGGGGAGCGTGGTTAACACAAGGAACAGCCACTGATTCCTAAAAAAGACTAGATCGAGATCCCATTGTTTCCAACAGCGAAAAAGCGTGGTCACTAATACTAGCCCTCTAAAGTTAAAGTGGTACGGGAACGTCCGCAGTGTTACGTAATATCGTTTATAAGCTTGTTTGATGGGGATTAAAAAGTAGCTCAACGACTGACCTCACTTTAAGACGGAAGATACTCGATCCAGTCATTTTTAGACATCAGTGGTAACAGTAGGTTGGATGTTCAATGACTCTGTATCGAGTACTTCCAGCTTTGTTAGTTGTCGTTGATGGGTCAGACGGCGCCGCCAAAGGAGAAAGGAGGGAGAGTGCAATTCGTATCGCAGGTTTTTTGTACGATAAAAGACATATGTGAACACCAGCTCAACAAATGTTTGTTACTTCTCTCTATTTACTTAAGTATTATATTCGCGCTTTATCCTGCGTTCGGGATACGCTGCAAAGATCAATGTAAAGCGTATAAAATAATAGAAACGGGATAAATCTGTCATTAGTTCTACGCGTGTCCTCCCACTTGCGGAGATGTAGGCCTCTCTATGTTAATTGATTATTCCCGGCTACGTTATAACCATGGTCTGCAGTAGTCCAGTACATCGCATGAAAACAACCAGTCTAATGGCTAAGTTGCATTGTCCTGTTCTAAAGGTACGGCTATTATTAGATGGTGTGTACCCTTGCAGTACAGTATCTTCAGGCAGTTGTCGAGACAAGCCCTTACATGATGTCTCTTCGAAGGAATTCGTTTATAAGGGCCGCCAGGCAGAGCAAGAGAAAACTCGGGAAATTATCAAGACTTGGGTTGGAAACTGAAAGTGGAAGAGAAAGCGATGCGAGTTCGAAAAAAAAACATCCTTAAACAATGCAGATTGCGTGTTTTCATTCTAATAGAATTCATTTCAACTATCAATGTCATCTTCCTATAAAATTCGCAGCTGAAAAACCTTGTAACTTACTTAAAATTGAATTATCAGCTATATAAAAGAAACTGGTTACGAGCTCCAGGACACACTAATAGTAATACGATAATGAAGTAGCTTGCCTGATGACCCTAGTCATCATGAGTGGTCATTTGTGTAGAAAACGTGGCGTGCGGTGGTCATTTTCTGTGTAAATGTTGTACTGTACATGTTGTGCGGAAGTAACGAAAAAACACAAAATTCCCAATTAACATAACAAAGAACAACACAAAAAACAGGAAGAGGAACATAATATTATCATATCTAACGATTCACGTATGGAACGAGCTTGAACAGTACTCCCGCTACATCCCACAATACACATGAGCAGAGGTAGCGAAATGGCGCGAAATAGCAGCCTCAGATCAAGGCAGAACGCTTCATCGCTTCACACATCCTTTAAACATTATTCGGGTTTAAACAAACTATGCACCAAACCACTTGAAAATAATGTCCATTATCAATCCTATAATGTAATATATTTACCCATTTAATTGCTTTTCATTCCCTGTTTATTATTCACAACCTACAAAGACGAGGTCATAGAACAATCTATGACACGAGGCTAAAGGACAATTCGCTCGAGGTCAGAATCACGATTATCTGCCTAAAAGCAGAAATTGTAGGTAACTCTCCCCTATATAAACATCACTTCACTGCCGTTGCACATGCGTATTGCTTCCGTTAATAGCAAACCGAGGTACAATACTTGAATTACATAGACCTTATAGTAATGCTCATATGATTCGAACGGCAACTGACTCGGAAAATCCGATGAAATTATACTAGCAGGGTATGTCCTGATAAAACACCGTTGTCATGCAACGCCCACCCCTATGTTGCATTTTTCAGTAGAAAAGGTGGCTTAGAGTAGCACTACATTTCACCTAAAAAATTCCCGCCAAAAAACTCTCGGAGAGCAGATTATGGTTTCATTTAGAAAAAGAATAATTGCATCACGTGAAATGCCCCCTAAAAAAATCTTAGTATGTGTTCTGATTCAGCTCATGAAAATTCCGTTCCCTACTTTCATGCCGGGCATACGAATACGGCAGAGCCAACTATTGCCGTAAAGGATATCCCAGTCAAGACGGGTTTAAATCATTAACAAGAACCTTTCAGACTAAACTATCTACAGCACACAACTAAAAAATGTGGTCCAAAGTCTTTTCCAAAATTTGCCATACCAAAATGATATTACTAACTAAGCGTTTAATAATATCCTCAAAATAACAAGGTAGGAACAAGGACTTCCGAGCTGCTTTCTCTCCATGGAAAATTGCATTGATCGAATACAATTGTCGTTCGAATTACAGAAGTGCAATCTACAGTAATGGCAACGAACGGCAAGTAAGAACTAGCCCCGCAGATCTGAATAAGCCGTCAGATTGATGCTAAGTACAGTTGGAGGGGCACCGAAGTTCTTAAGCACTATTTCCACCAGACAAGGAGGAGAAAATCTACATATAGGCTACGAATACCGTTTGTCTTGAGTTGATAGAAACAAATCCAGAGTCCTGATAACCAGTAGCTACTCCCTCGACACCGTCTTGATATTCAAATTTCGACGGGCGATTCCATAGATATCATAACGCTCCAAATTGTTTAACTTGACAATTCCCAATTTACGGATACGCGCCGGGGTGTGGGTGTGTGTAGTGAGTAAAATACCGAGGATCTTAATTTACGGAACGGAAAAACTTTAAGGGACGAGGCAATGGGTCTGAAAGCAAATCGCGCAGAAGGGAATGGAAACAAAGGGAAGGGGTTGGGTGGAAGGGTACGTAAAACCTGTAGAACCAAAAAGTATAACAAGACGGGGTATGGTAGCGTTAATGAAGAAAAGACACAATATGCTATGACATGAAGACAAAGCATGAGCAACGGAATGGAAGAAAGGGACAATGTCCCGTAACTAAACATGACTTATGAAAAAGGCATAAAAACAATAATTTGAGCAGCATAAAGTACGGAGTAAGAAAGGGAACAGAAATCGTCCACAACGGGGAAGTAATGGCATACTTTCAGACAAAGGGATAATGGGATCTTTGGAAGTAAGGGAAAATAGGAAGGGGAAATGAGAGTGGGAAATCCTACGGACAAGGAAATAGGGTAATAATGGGAAGGAAGGAGTGATGGGAAATCGAAATGAGAAGAGAGTAGAAACGGCAGGAAAGAGAAGGTGCGACAGAATGAAACGCGTCTGTGAGGAAAGGGTGGCGTAACAGAAGGGAAGTGTAACGGGAAGGATGACAAACCTCAAGGAATTTCTTAAACTGAAGAGCAACTAAATTTGTCATAATTTGCTTTGCGAAAAGGCTGATGTGCAATGACACATAACGTCAAGTTAATGCAGTATAAACGAAAACTGCTGCGACTTAGCCCACGACTCAAGCTTGTAAATCCTGGCGACAGTAACTAATCTGGTCGATACTATTTGTCGACGACTTTGAATGAAATGGGTAAACTGACATAGCAACTGAAAATACGGCTGTTAAAAATCACAAGGAAACTCATCGAGTTCATTGTTCCGAACATTCTTGCTGCTCCCTTGTCCACAATTAGCGTTCGTTAGAATACAAACACTCTAGTTGTTAAAATTCGGTTAAGTTCAGTTAGTGAATAAAAAATAACAAACAAATAGTTCGTCTGCTGCCAAAAAAGTGTGATAGGAGCAACGTAATACATTAGATATTGGCAAAAGCAGAATAGGCCGTCTTCTTTGGCTTAGAGCAAATACAGATGGAAGTTCGTAACCTTCCAATCCTTGCACCTTCCTGGGTGTGGCCAAGATTTTCAATCTTTCCACCTACTATCGATAAAAAATGAATGTTGTCCACTGTTACCCAAAATCAAAAAAGGAAAACCCCGGAATTATATGGGAATAAAAATCACGTTGGGTACTGACATCAATATGGGAATGCTTCTACTTCCTTCCCCAGTGTGAGAGAAATTATACGTGCCTTCTATTTCAAAGCGCTGTCTTCACGTTCAATCAGCGATCTCTCATTGTACCTCCTGATGAGCTGAGAGGTATAACCCCTGTTTGAGGGCAGGACGGCAAAAATTTGGTCTATAGACTCTTTAGCATGCTCTCCTCCACAGAAATCTTTAGTAAAAGGCGAAAGATTTGTCGCTTTTACGGAACGTCTAGGCCAGTATTTCCTAGAGTGTTTATTGCACCCTTAATGGGCATCCGGAGATATCAGGAGGTCATGGAAGGATCTTGGAAGGGTAGGGAAAGAAATGAGGGCCTTGAACAACAACCACCAGTACGATTTACACCTACTAGATTGACTACATCTTGAGGCTTTAACCAGGCACTGATTTCCCCATTTTTAGATATTATAAGCTATCAATTATTTAAGAGATGTAAGCTACAGTCAAAGATCATGAGAAGATTATCATTAGGACATGCATTGAGGACTTGTCAGAACCTGATCATATGTTAAATAAATTTGCCCTAAATTCTGTTGCAAAACCGTTGAATTGATGATGTACTGCCGCTTTGCTTATAGTCTCCTCGACGAAGGATTTGATTTTAAAGACAGGTAATGACTGTATAATTTCTTGGGGGAGGGGGGGGGGCTTTAGACCAAATGAAATCAAATAGAAAAATAAAAAAGGGGGCATGAACAATGGCGCATTTAGGGGGGACTGGGTCATGACCACTCAGGCTCTTTCTTTACGTAATAATTAGCTTCAAAGGGATGTTTTTGCATCCAGTAACTAACAGTACTTTAACATGTACTTAGGCCCCACCTTGCCTTGTCATGTAAATGATTAGTAAAATTACGTCATCATTCAGGGTCAGGTCCCCTCACCAGCTTCAGCCCCCCTCACCAGCTTCTGGTCCATTGGGGTACGTTTCTATTCACTGTGTACTAAGTACTGCGGAACGCTCTTACTGGCAAAGATAGCCATCTTCCAACATTGTCCACATGTGTAGTACATTTCCAGCATTACAAATAGGTAGTTTTACGGTAAGCAACCCAGGCTACGTCTTGTTTACCTCAACAGCTGCTGCTAGGCTCGTGCAGAATACTTGAATACACTTACCGCCAACGTATCCTGTTGCTTCATTGACCTGGGGTCATAATTTGTTTCTGGTAATGCTTTTCCCTTCAGCAAACTTGCAAACACTGCCTTGCCATGTTCATATCCAACATGCTAGAGTGTACAAGAGAGAGTACATGGAGAAATATAATTTTTGTACAAAAATGGGAAAGTACCGACAGTGAGAACAAAACTTTGGTCTTCGATGAAGACTTATTTTCTTCGCATAAGGTGACGAGACATTTTGGTGCATGGATTTGTTGAGCGTCGCTGTGTCGGAGGTGAAACGCGTTGCAGCAACGATACCACCTGATGCTTTTTGAGATCTTCATATACGATCTGAGAGGTTGTTCTTAAATAGCAAATAAAAAAAGGTGTTTTTCACCTTCTCGCAATGCGCAAACTCAAAATATTCCTGTTTTTCCAGCTGTGTCTGCACAATGAGGACTGTGTGGACACTAAGCACCTACAGTGTTCTTGTCGTCATGAGTCATACCAACCATATGAGCCAATGAAAAGCCTACAATATATGCTTGGAAGAAAATCTTAGGGAGGAAAGTGAGGGTTTCGGGTAGTGGGATACATTTCGAGATATGTATTTACTGCAGCTAGAAAATAGGAAGTCGGGCAGAGCAAGGAGGCTGCAATATAGGTCTCCTGACACTGCGTAAAACAATTTTGACCACTTGATAGGCAGGAGAATGGTGGAAGGAGACTCAAATCTACAATGTCATCAATCTTACTCCTTCTAAACGTATTATAAATTCCAAATTTTAATTTTATGGGCTAAAATAATCTTAAGGTAGGATACTACCAACGGCCCTGCAATATCGAATTACTTGGGTATGGAATGATTTTTGACAAAGCTTAATTATTGTTACACTAACGTGAATTAATATTTCAAACATCAGATGGCAAAGAAAAGAAACAAGGGTGTAGAAGCCATTAACTAAAAGAATTACCCAACACAAGCAGATATTAGAATGCTGAACTATCTCGTGGTTATGGATCTATGTGTGAATATGAAATTATGAAACGACAAAATGACTTTCAAATTGTCTTCTTATTCTACTTAGTATTTAACTTTTTGCCCAATCTAGTAAAACTCGTTCAAGTAGCAGTCAAGTTGATCTAAATTTATCTTATAGCGGTAAAGAGGTCTACGTTTCTTCTTTGGTTTGGAATTTTTATTTTTAATCAAATGGAAATGTCGCACGAAGGACTAAGGATACCAATTCTGTTAAGGAAATTGTCATGGAGAAGTGAGGGTTCGAAAAGGTTAACTTTCAAGAGATCCTAGAGAACGTGGAACTGTCACAATTGGGATTCGAACCCTCTGGCCACCGGCCACATGGCAAAGAGAGCCTGATCTCCAAACTGGCAAAAACTGGGCGTCGATATCCACTGATGGATGACTGGGAGCTGAAGGCCTTACAACCTTGCATTTTGGTCGCTTTCCACGCATTTTATTTCTCAATCGTTCATCACTCATTACGCATACAATTTTCCAACGCTAGTTTCACGCACTTTTCTAAACTTGATTAAATAGTGCATATCACGTCTATAAACCGTTCATAGTCCTGCAAATTTCAATTCAAATGAACAAAGCTAACGTGTTTATTATGTGAACTCATACGTTAATGTTCAGCATGGAGGCACTGATTCTCAATGCTCCATTGTCACACAGGATAAGCCAGTAGGGACCCTGTGTGGAGGTCAGTGTATATCTGGTCCCAGCTACACGTATTTGTAGAGGAAGAATCCAGTACCGTAAATGAAAAAACGGAACGAGGCAAACTCCTGTTTCTGAAAAGTGGAGAAGTCATTAATCGTTCTCAAGGTAGGTTTTTGATGTTATAGCACATGTATTCTGTTTTACTATTGTTTAGGTGAGGTCCCATCTGTATTTTAATTATGTATTATGTATGTTCAGATTAGTGATTTTTACACATTTTAGGCTGTTGAGGAAATATAACCTGAAACTTGTTTCTGAGGTGACATAATCAGTGGGCCAATTAGTGTATCCGCGATACAGATTCCGGTCCTTTACATCAAAAGTTCGGACACCCTTTTTAGAAACATCAAGACCAATCGACACATTGAAGCAACTGAGCCGTTTCCCCAAGACAATTTAAAACCGAAGTTGAACGTCTCAAGAAGCACGACACAAGAGTGGCACGTCGCACGTGCCGAATGTACGTGACAACTCAAAATGCATGTCGCACGTACCGAATGCATGTGACAAGTCCAACTGCACGTCGCACGTACCGGATGCACGTGACAAGTCCAACTGCACGTCGCACGTGCTGAACGCATGTGACAAGTCTAAATGCACGTCGTATATGCAAAATGCCATGCCCCTTTGCAGTGAAAGATTTCGTATGTTTTTATAGGTTCCTTTACAAGCAGCATACCACGTGGTACGTTAGAGGTCGGAATGAACATGGACTAAAAACCAGACTCGGTTAAGATCATTATCTGGGAACCAACAACGACTAAACGAGAGTACATTGGAGCTTCGAGGCACGTTGGTAAAAGGGATTTTCGAATAAGCTAGCGGGAAGTGCTCTTGTCTGATTCCTCACCCGAATACTTGGAAAGCTTTCCCACACGCGCCATGTAACAAATAAAAATGAACTAACTGTTGGAGAAAAGAGACTGCGGAAACATACCATTATTTCATCACAGCTCCCGAACTGTAAGGTTTTGTACCTAAATAGAAAGTATGGAAAAACGGCATATAAATGGCATATAAATGGCGTCTAAATGACGTCTAAATGGTATAAATATATGATAAGAGGGCAGAGAAAGGATAGTAACAGCGACATATTATCACAAAATACGTCAAGCACTGTAAGTGGACATTATTTCTAGATAAGGCGTCCTGTATCACGTAACAGGTTAAGTACTTTATCACACATCGTGGTACAGGATAAATATTAACACAGAAACTGTGTTGCTATTAATGGGGAATCTAAGTGCTCTTTGAATAAGGAAAACACAACCTAAAATAAGACTAAATAAGTAAAGTAAAGTAAAGGAATAGAGAATGCAAAGGAACAAAAGCAAGTAGGAGAAAGAATAAAGGGTGCATACAGAGATAAGTAGGGAATGAAGGCAAGGAAAAAGGGACAAAAACAAAAACGAGTAAGCACGGATAGAAGTAAAATCGAAAAGGGGAAGAAACAAGTACGGAAATACAAAAGAAAGAAAGAAGCAATTGCACAAAACAGCATGGGAAGAAGAAGGGACGAAAATGGAAAGGAAAAAGCAATGACGCAAAAAAGGATACAGGCGAGGAAAAAAGAAAGGAAGAAACGGTCGAGGATACAAAAGGAAAAAGGAATTAAGTGAGGACAATCTCATGAAGTTCGGAATCAACGTAAGGAATACGAAAGAGAGGAAGAAACATAGGAAGGGAGGATGAAAGGAAGGTAGAGCCAAACTATCGGCACATACCGGTCGATTGGAGGTCTGATGTAATGACAATAACTGCTGCGTTTTACTTCATCGAGTTGTTGAACACATGAGACATATGCAAGTCTGCTCTGGATATCGTTTAGATCCGGAATCTTTGTGGAAAAAAATGACAAATTAAACCCTTTAGCATGAAAAAAATTGGCATTAAATACAACGTCATCTAAAATACTACCCATCAATTGATCGGTTGATGAATAAACCACTCATCTATCTACCGAATCAATCAATCTGACAAATCAATCTATCTGACGAATCAATCTATCTGACAAATCAATCTACCTGACAAATCAATCTACCTGACAAATCAATCTATCTGACGAATCAATCTACCTGACAAATCAATCTATCTGACGAATCAGTCTATCTGATGAATCCATCTATCTGACGAATCAATCTATCAGACGAATCAATCTATCAGACGAATCAATCTATCTGACGAATAGATCAATCTGACGAATCAATCTACAAGCTGTTCGAACAGAGATACCTGAGAATTAAACATCATGCCAGTAATGTATGAAGCCTACCTGGACGTTTTACATAACGTAGCGCATAACAAATTCATTCCGCACATTTTGGGTACCCCTTGTCTCTGACCGGCAATGCATTCACAGTCTACTTTGGGATCACAAACTGATGAACTTAATTAGCCCACGGCAATCACGATTGAGGTGTGGCGTATATCGGTGAAATGCTCTCCGCTTAAGGAGCAAACGGAATGTCTGTTACCACTTCTACATTCAAAGTAACTTCAAACCAAATGTGTGCAATAGAAAATAGTCTTCCAACTGTGCCCCGAAATAAAACTGTTATGGCAGAATAGTATGTGCCCCAGAAATCATAAACATAAAGAAAGTAGCATCGTACCCTGACACTTTCTGCAAATGGATTCCACTTCTTCCACAGCAACCACCAACCGGACAAACAGTCGCCGTAATTCGTTAAATCGGTCTCATCTTCTGATCCAACATCCACAGCTATGATAGTGCCAGCTCCGAAGGATCTCATAACATCAGCTACGTAAAAATAGTAAAAAGCATCGTATTTCGATAAAATAAAATAGAATATATCATTGAAGAGAAACGGATACAAAATTAGCTAGTATGTGTAATGAACGTAATGTGGTACCGAAGTCTCGGCTTTTAAAATTGCAGTAAGTAACGGACTCTTGTGTTAAGCGTTTTGTCAGACACTGTTTAGCAAATTGAATACGTTACTGAATGGAATTTGAAAGTTCAGTACCACTAATCAACTTTTCAAGTGTTCTTCCCTTAACTGCTACTTGTGCGTGCCTGGTAAAGACTGCCCTCCATTAATTCCATGAACAACACTTTTACCGCACGATTTCCTTCGTGATTGCTTTAGGTAGTGCCCACCTGCTTTGTAGGCATTGCCACTACAGAAGGCTGATAGTATTAAGAGGTAGATGAAACGACTAGTCACTACCACCCCAAAATGGGTCTATCCACAAAATCCCCACGAAAGCTAAATACTCACCTTACTTATCAAAACAACGCGAGTCTGTGTCTTGAGTTTTCTAAATCGACAAATTGTCTAAAATCGAAATACTTCGCCCCAAAGCACGACATAAATGCTATTGGCTATGTAAATGTTTGATAAACGCAGCTCTCTTACCTGGAACGTTGTTAACATAGCCACCATCTAGCAGGAGATGACCATCCACAGGATCACAGAGCGGAGGAAGGTAACCAGATAGAGACATACTGGCACGAACGTACCTCCACAGAGATCCTTTAAAAGTATTGTAGAAAAAGTTAGTAAAAAGAAAATGTAAAGATATGTCGGCTAACAAAAAAGAACTTTATCATATGTAGTTTCCTTCTCGGGTACAGTACTTCCTCGATTATCCGTCCCTTGATTATCTGGTCTCGCCCAAAATGGCAGGTATCGCTTTTTTAGATGAAAGTCGTCTCAAACAAGGTGTCTTTTATGCATGAATAATTTGAAATAGACCGCAATGAGCAATTCCGTGTTGCTGTTTTTTGGTTTGCCTGCCTAACATTGCTTTCCCAGTAATATAGTTTAATGCTAGAAAACTGTAAAGTTCTTTTCAAATCAGTTTTGATAAATATATAGGATTTTTATTATCCGGCCATTTTCGATTATCC